>JAPKLX010000003.1:740890-891046 GCA_026898415.1 Leonotis leonurus | reverse complement strand
TTATTCTGGTTTTTGCATAATCTGGATAGAATAATAAAGTTAAGTTCAAAACTGCATAAATCAATAAAAAACCATCAACTGAAGATAACTAAACCATCAGTGAGTAAAAAGTAAACCAGTAACATATACAAAAGAAACCAACGTTGATATCACACCAATTCGATAAAACAGCGGAAATCAGATCATTGAAACTTGAAACTTGTGAATTGTTGACAACCAACGTCTCCTCTCTATACTTAATCAACAATGAGAAACTGCAATCCATTAGGAAACAAAAAATCAGAACAAAGAAGAACCGACGATGAAAACAGAAAAATCAGAAAAAATCAGAACAAAGAAGAACCGACGATGAAACCGTCGATACAAAAAAACGAAAATTAGAACAGAAAAAATAGGCAATTGAATCTGAAAAATGTAGTAACAATCAACCCAGCATCAAACGATCAAATATAGAAGAAGAAATCTCTGAAAAAAAGGAATAATGGACGGCGAATCATGCAAAATTTCATTCGCAGATGATTTTCTGCAACTAAGGTTAAAAACGTGAAACCACATCAATATTTTGGGTTTAATTGAACAAAAGTGTATTAGAATGGACCTACTTGACAATGAGAAAAAATGGTGGTTTTTTTTTACTACAAGTTCACCCAGGTGGACCTTAGAGACATTTATCCTAAAAAAATATATATAATTTATATACTACACCATTAATTATTTCACGTGTCGCAATTTTGTTAATACAATAAAAAATATCATATCATTACGCAATAGAAGATCTTGATTGATTTGGCTGAGGCGCAGAACGTGTTCGACGAAATGCGTGAGAGAAATCTACATTAAAGAATAAGACATGCAATCCATATATTGTTGAGAATAAAATTCAAACAGACATTACTCATTACATAAAAGCCTCAAACATAAATTTCTACAAAAATACACTTCTTATCCTTTTCAACTCACTAACAACCTCGGCCATCGACATGCGATCTCTTGGAAGTTCCTTTGAACATCTCACTCCGATCCTCAAAATCGAGACTATACAATCCCAATAATTGTCACCTCCGTTAACTTGTTGATGCAACAACGGATCGACTACTTCCGTTACGCGGTTTGGTATGGCACCATTGATGAAATCTTGGAGATTTGCACACCCGTTAAATGCATCACTCGTGGGTCTTTTGTTCGTGAACATCTCGAGCACGAGAATCCCATAACTGTATGCATCCCCTTGTGTCGATACAACGTCGTTCATTCCATATTCTGTTACGTGTACAGACAAAGACAACCTTAGCTATACAGATGAGATCATTAGCAACCTAAAGGATTGGATTAGAAGTTAACCTGGAGCAATGTAGCCTATGGTTCCCTTGATTGTAGCTGTACTGCTTCCCTCAGCCAAGGACATGTTTGCTGACATGCTTGAAACAATTTTGGCTAATCCGAAATCTCCGATACGGGCAACCATATCGTGATCCAAGAGAATGTTGCTCGGCTTCAAATCACCATGGATAATAGTTGAGTCAGTACCACAATGCAAGTACTCCACTGCACTTGCAATGTCAATAGCAATATTAAGTCTTTGAGCAGTGGTAAGAACTCTTCTTTCTTCCTCCGAATTCGGCTTCCGATGCAGCCAGTCTTCTAAGCTTCCGTTGGCCATAAATTCGTACACCAATGCCTTGAAATCGTTCCCTCGGAAATCTATGCTGTCACACACACTCGTAATCTTGAGGATGTTTCTGTGCCTTATGCCTCTCAATGCATCACATTCTACAGCCAAGCTTTTGTGAGCTCCTCTGGTCTCTAGATTAAGCACTTTCACTGCCAGATTCTGTTGCTCGCCATCGTTATCGATAATAGTTCCTTTATATACAGATCCAAATCTCCCTGCTCCAAGTAGATTCGACTCCAAGAACCCGCCCGTGGCATTCAAGAGCTGTGCATAAGACAGCCTCAAAACCTCGGGTGCCTCAAATGCGACCACAGGGGTTCCGGCTTTTAACAGAGTTCGTCTTCTATACACGACCACACAAAAGCACACTAAAAGAAGTACCAGGCATAAGGCACCAATGGCAGTTGGGATCAAGATTTTACCTAACACTTTCTTGTCGGAATTTGGTGACGAGCAACGAGGAAGGTTTAGTGTCGGAACGCCTCCACACAGGCCGTGGTTTCCTTGTAGCAAGACTGCACTCTCATTTCGAAACGAACCCAAAGTAGGGACTTCACCCTGCAGCTCATTGAAAGAGAGATTGAGATATAGGAGACGAAACTCGACCAGAAATCTTGGAATCGTCCCAGAAAAGGTATTGTCCGAAAGATCCAAGTACTGTAAACCTCTCAAGGCACTTAGGCTTGCAGGAATCTCCCCTTGAAGAGAGTTGCTCCCAAGGCGAAGCCGATCAAGCATGACGCAAGTGCTCAGAGCAGTCGGAATGGCTCCGGATAATCTATTGTGGGACAAGTCCAAGAACACGAGGTTCCTCAAAGCACCAACTTCTGATGGAATAGTCCCCATCAAGATGTTGTGAGACAGGTCAAGATAAACAGAAATGGAGGAAAGCCTCATAATCTCCGGAGGTATCGAACCGTTGAGATTGTTCCTAGACATATTCAAGGCTAACATGTTGCTGCAGTTTCCAAGACTCTGAGGTATTCTCCCAGAAAGATTGTTACTCCCCAAGAGTAAACGGTTCAACAAAGTCAAGTTCGCGATCGACGCCGGTATCTCGTCTGTGAGTCTGTTGGCGAAAAGATACACCACTTGCAGCTTCTCAAGCTTCCCAATGGACCAAGGGATCGGACCTTCGAGATCGTTGCTTTGAAACGATAAAGCCGTGAGGCCAATGAGGTTTCCGATGCTAGATGGAATGCTTCCACTTAACCGGTTCCGACCGATGTCCATAAGAGACAAACGGGTCGAAAGATTGCCAATGGAGTCCGGCAACGAGCCGGTGAGAAGGCTATTGCCACCTAGCCCTAAGTTTTCGAGGCGAGTGGAGTTTGTAAGTGATGATAGAATAGTATGAATATCTCCCTTGAGATGGTTGAATGAGGCTACAAGCTCTTCAAGTGTGGACAGCCTTGCTAAATCTATCATATCTCCGGTGAAATTGTTGAACGCCACGTATAAGTTTTCGATCGAGGAAGAGTTCGAGAGCGAAGCCGGGAGGTTCCCGGTGAAGTGATTGATGCTCAAGTCCAGATGCCTCAGCTTAGGAAGTGTGTATCCTATGTTGGAAGGTATGGTTCCGTGGAGTTGATTTGAACTCACTGCAAAAACCTCCATACTTGTGATGTTATACAAGCCGGAAGGAATGGAGCCACTTAGGCTGTTGCCATTGAGAAACAGAGCTCGCATTCGACCAAGTCGAACGAGTGGCTCCGGAATCTCGCCTCTCAAACCGCACTCGACCAACGAGAGTTGCCATAGCTTCGTGAGGTTTGCTATGAAGGGCGGGAAAGTCCCCGAGATCATGTTTCTCGAGAGGCCTAGTTGTTGGAGGTTGACTATAGAGCCTATCTCGGGGACTATGGGTCCGGTGAGCTCGTTGTCGATTAAGTTAAGGTAGTATAAGTTCGTGCATTGTGATAGGTTTGTCGGGATCCCACCCCCGAAAGAGTTGTTACTAAAGTCGAGCATCTCGAGCCTTCTGAGCCGGCCTATCTCCTGAGGGATCGGGCCGCGGAAGGTGTTGTTTTGCAAGATGATAGTTCGGAGGAAAGAAAGGTTGCCTACGTGGGGTGGAAGCGACCCCACGAGGCCTTTAGAGCGGAGAGAAATCGAGACGACTCTGTTTGGATGCCTTTTGCTGCAAGAAACGCCGTTCCATCGACAAAAATGCGTCGTCTCGTTCCATGAGCTCAAGGCCCCGAGTGGATCGTCGTGTATGGATTTCTTCAAGGCCAGGAGAGCTTCGAAATCGGTTCGGTTATCGGAGCATGATGGAGGAGTAGTGGTGAGGATGATGAAGAGGAAGAAGAGAATAGAAGAGATGGAAGGCTTTGGCATGGGGTGTTTTGGTGTCTTAGAAGAGTGGAATAGTGTAGTTTGTTTTTTTTTCAAAAGAGTGGAATATATATGGTCTTGAAAGAGTTGAATAATCTTGTTTGGTGTAATTGAAATATTATTATATGTTCAAAAGAGTAACATATATACAGTCTTGTTTGGTGTCCTCAAAGAGTTGACTGTTTTGTTTGGCTTTTGACCAAAACACATTTCAAATTTGAACTCTAATTCGACAAAATTCAGTCCCAGACTGTGCACTCAAACTAGGGAAAATCAAATGGTATTTTATCCGTTTAGAAAAATATAGTTTTAAAATTAATTTCTTGTTATAATAATGACAGCAAGTTCAGACATTTCTGTAATTTGGGGTCTTAAAATAATAATAATATTATTAAAATGAAATTTTATAAGTTATAAGAGATTAACATATAATTTTAAAAGTTATAAAACAATTTTATACAATATAAAAAATTAAATTAAATTAAAATTAGAAAAATATATTAAAAATGTTAATAAAGTTAATAACCGTTAGTTCACAGTTTCAAAATTTTAAAATTAGAAAACTAAATCATTCTCTACAAATTTATCGGTTCTATTATATTGAATTTTAAGTCCAACGTTTCTTTAATTTTATTTTTTTTAATTTAATTTTATAAAGGCCCAACATGGTTAAGATTGCATTTGAGGTTTTAGAAGCCTGTATATTAAACGGCTAGGCCCAATATTTGTAAGATAAAATAGAGTTGTCAATTTTTAACACAATACTATATTAATAATTTATATTATAAAATAAAATAATTTTTTAAATATTTTTCAAAAGTATTTTATATTTCATTTAAATATAAAATAAATACAATTGTGTAAATTCAAAATTTGTGCCTTATTAATTTTTAATATAATTTTATAATTTTTATGTATTTTGTTTAATAAAATTATAGTGATTCTTAAATTCAACAGATGTAACGGTGACATTATCACGTCAGATGCATACTACCTGAGACATTAAGTTATAGGCGCTGCAGAGTAGAGGAGGGATTCACTCATTGTAAAGCTTTGTATATAGATAATGATTATTAAAAAAAGGATGTAATGAGATAGTATGATTCTTGATCATTATTTTCTTCATCCCTTTTAGAGGCTATGCTTTTATCCACCATCCATCATAGTGGGTGAATGGTTGAATGAAGCATATGTATAAGCATCACATCTACTTTTTTGAAATTTGATTTAGACTAAGAGATGTATAATCAATAAATGCCAAATTAATCACATTCTTTGCAAAAAGGTTGTTCATTGCATTGGCTTTATTTCAAAAAGGTTAAAACCTTGTTTGTCATTTGGCTTTTGTCACTTCATTCACAAACCATCATCAAAGGGGAAAGAAAGGGAAAAGTCTCACACAAAAAGAAATATTATTGCTTATATTATATTGAATAGTTTGCAATGAAGAGTAAAGATACTTGTCCCTTCAATAATGAGTTATATTTGATCAAATGTGGTGCACACAAGATTACTAGGTTGTAAGGGACCTCCCTATTTTTCCACAAGGTCATTTTCACTTCTTTTTTTATAGACATATGACAACACGATTATTCATGATTCGAATTCGGATCCGGATCCGGTGTCCTGATATTTTTCAAATATCACTTCTAAATTTGTTATTTTACTAATATATATTGTAAAATAAAAATAATTATCGAAAAAATGCACTTAGTGATTCGTATTGAGAAAGATACTAGCTAGCTCAATAAGAGGTTTAGTAATTAGTATACATTGAAAAAAAGTAACTAAAAGCACCAATAGTTAATTAACAGGTAATTAAGAATCATAATTCAATTCTCAAGTTTTAGTTGCACTAATTAAAGTAAGAAATAGAAAACTACAAATTAAATTAAATTGGAAAATTATGGGATTAATTAATTATGGAAGTATCTAAGTGCAGACACACTCCCTCTTTTCCTTCTTGTGATATTAATACTATTTGAAACTCTACAACCTTTTTAGGCTTTGGTATAAACATGAACAAGTAATAAACCCTAAAAATTCCCAACACTTATTTCTTTTTTCACTAATTCCTCAATTAAAAACCTTTGACTACTCCTCCAACCCTAGCTAGCTAGTATGAAGTCTTGAACGGCTGGTAGCTCTTGAGATCCGACACGACTCCGGCGAAGGAGCCGACAGCAGCGGCAACGGATATAATGAGGCAAGCACCACTCAAGGTTTGTAGGCAAATCCACCTTGAACTCCATTTGGGGATCTTCTTTTGCACAATGTACATCTCGACCGGGAAGTACACGGTCAACGGCCAAAACCCGAAAGCCCCGAGGATCCCGACGACGTCGTTGAAGAAGGGCATGAGCATGGAGATGATGGTGGTGATGACTACAAAGATGCTTCTCCACACAAGCCTGAAGAGGGTGACTTTGTATCTCAAACCCGGGATAGGGAGAGTGATTTCCTTAGTGATGATCGTGCTGCCGGGATACCGCTCGTGGGCGGTTTTCTCCACAAAGGCGAATAATGGTTGGCAGTAGACTTGGTAGGCCCCGACAAGGTGGATCACGATGGCCGCATTGGCTATGTCGATGAGCCAATACGGGTTGTAAAAGCCGAACCCGGTTAGGAGGTTTCCCGGGGAGAGGTCCCCGAAGGCTGCGTAGCCGAAACAACCGCATAGCATGTAGAATACGGTTGTCACGGCTACGCTTAGTAGGGTCGCCTTTTTCATCGTCTTGTACTCCGAGGGTGGGCACTTGATCGTGTCCTGGCAGTGGCGGACGCAGAAAAAATCGTTAGCAGGGGCTAAGTTTTGATATATTAAATTAAAATATATTTATATAACTCAAATCGATAGTAGGAATTTTTGCATAATTATTCGTAAAAATAACGATAATATGAATACCTGAATTTCTATCAGGATCAGGGAATAGGAGTAGGCAAAAGCGATGGCGCCCAGTGCCTGGAAGCTTCTCCATATCTTCAGTGTCTCGTCGATTGTTTGTTTTCCGACGACTGTTCCGATGCTTATCCCGGTCATACTCCCCATCACTTTCCCGGATTCTGTAAAGAAAAAAGTTCGTTTGTTAGGACTAATTTAATTAACTAGGTTTCAAATAAAATAGTTTTCTAGCACAGTTTACTAAATAAGATCAACTCATGTTTAACCGTGTTACATCTGATGCTGCATTAGTACGAAAGTGACATGTAACATGTGACATGATTAATTCAAGATTTATGATGTATAAAGAAAATATATTTGTAAAATCTTGAATTATTAATTATGTCATATGACATCATCTTATTGAAGAAATAAGAAATGTGACACGTTAAGATAATAGAAGATATAGATTGATAGTTTACCTGCAACTTTTCCTACTCCGAGACCTAAGCCGATGGCGGAATAGGTAAATGACATGACGGCTGCCACAATCGAGAGCCACCATATCTGGTCGAAATCGGGTATTTGAGAGAAGAATATTTCGATTACACCGAACGCAATCATGTACGGATTGCTCGATACTCGACATGGACTCGAGTCACCTTTCGTATGGAAGCAGTTAGACCTCTCGATCGCCCTTACCACCATCAATTGAAAACAATTAAAAAATATGCAAAATAAAATAAATTAAATAGTCTCCTAATTAAACTAGAAACTCACATCATGCTAATAGAAGCAGCAATGGTGTAACCAATTGCAACTCCAAAGAGATTCATGTACTGAACAGCTCCACACACTTTCACTTGAAAACCACCTATACAATAAACCACCAAATTAAAATCACTTCTTTATTATTAGGAACGTAAACGAATCGAAACGAATACTGCAATTGTTGATTTACATTCAAGTATTAATTAGAATTCATCTTCGTTTTGAAATAAATATTCAGATATTAATTTTAATTTTTTTTGATATATTAAATAATAATATATTTATTTAATTCAATACAATTCATAATTATTCCAAATTGAACTCTTATAAAAATTAAAATTATGTTATAAACCATTTTTTAACATACAAAATAGGTTTATCTCTTAAATATAGTTATTTAATTGAACATTTACGAAAATAAAACATCAAACAAATCATCGTAGTATTATAATACTAATTTAATCAAAACAAAAAAATTACTAAAGCATTCAAATTCAAATTACCAAATTTTAATTTTCATACCGAATCAAATCAAAATTATTTGGCTCATTTACTGACCATTTCATTATTATTTGCTTATTCAGACAAAAATTGTTAGTGTCTTTCTAGTGAATGAATAATACATTTTAATTTTTTTTCCTTCATATAAATCAAAAAAATAAGTGAGGAGAAATACCGAGATTGGCCCTAACGGCGTCCATGTAAGTATAATTCCGTTTGCCGTTATGAGGGTCGCCGGTACGGTAGCATGTGGAGAGAAGGACAGAAGTGTAATAAGTCACAAACGCAAACAACATCATGACAGTGGGGCCCGCCACCCACCCCAGCTGAGCCGTCGCCCATGCCAACGACAGCACGCCGGAGCCGATCACCGCCGTTATGATATGAGCACTTCCCGTCCACACACTCCCTACAAACATCCCAAACCAAATCAACAAATCAACCAATTTAATACTCAAGAAAAGAAAGAATTAGTTACCAGTTCGTTTGAGGCGGCCGTCGTCGTCGTAGCACTTGTTGCCGCCGTGAAGCGGCGGCGGGACGTTAACGGCGACGTCGAAGGGCTGGCGCTTTGCTCCGGCGCTCTCACTCATCTTGAAAAAAGATTCAATTTTTATTTTTGGTGGAATATAAAATTTTTCAAGAATGAGCAAAATTAATTAGTGAAGAGATTTGATTAAATTTTGGGGGAATTAGTGAAGAATAGAGAGATGAGTATATATGCATGTGGTTTAGGGTATGTTTATATAAGTAGAGAAAAGGGTTTTTAGTACATGGGAAATAAAATGAGAGCTACGTAAGTAGGCATATAATAGTACAAGGAAGAAACTCCTTTAGTCAAAAAGCTTAAAATGGTTATAAACCCCACCGTCTAAAAAAGGTCGGGAAAAAAATCGGAATTGTCGGAACTGAATCGAAATCTAATCAAAATCCACAATTAATTTTGGAGTTGAAATTGAAGTAGATCCGATTTCAAAATTAAGATACAATTTGATTCCGGTTTTAAATAGTATAATCAAAATTTTGTCCGTCACCACTTCATATTTTTTTTTTTACAAATATCACATATATATATAATTGTTTTAATTATTTTCATTTTTCTTATATGTAAATATTATAATATTTTGAAACTCTTCTTTCACAATAAATGCATAATATTATCATAACTAACTATTAAATAGTGGACATGCATGGATGCACACAAAAGTAGACACCAAACTATTCCTATAAATAAAAATGCTAGTATTAATTAACCAATAACAAAAAAGAAGTGAAATTCTTACTGTCATTATGAGCTATTGCTTGTGCAGTTGTGCTTTGATAATTGATATAATAAATAGGGAAATTAATCCCACTCAATAAAATGGGAAGAGAAAATGAAAATAGAATTAGTGGTGTTTGTGAGAAATGTGTGAAATAAATATGAGATAATAGCATTATATATAGGAATAGGATTGTGTGAAATAATATTTTAATTTATAATAATGTCTCTTTTAATAAGAACCTTTGAATCAAAATAATTTGCAAGCTGTGGCTTATCATCCATCCCTTTTCATCAATAAAAAGAGAATAGGGTTCTTCTTTCATATATTAATCATGCATATATGCTATCTTTCTTTGATTTTAGTATATTAATTTGTATAAGCAATTAGGACACCTATCACTTATCAGTCAACACATTTTGTTTTAAGTGGAATTAGAATAATGTTAATTTGTAACATTTCGCGTATTAAGTATGAGTTAAATAAATTTTTAGCAATCTGGTTAATCATTTTTTATAAAATCTAGAACGAACACCAAATAGTTGTTAGTGAATTTAATGTAACTGACTCTCACTCTCTAAGTCCGAAAATTATGAAAGTGTCTATTAAAATAATATATTATTTAAATAAATCCTACCATGATTACAAAGAATATTTAGGTATAAACGAATTCATATGCCATACTCCAATTAAAGTAATATATATATTATAGATTACAAAAAATATTCCTAAAATGGTATTAACAAAAATTGAAAGAATCGATCCACATTTCTTAGTGGTTCGATTTTTTAAAAAAAAATTTAGAGTTGATTTATGATGAATTTTTAATTCTATCCTTCTTTACGACTTTTTGGAATTTTATATTAATTATATTAATTTGTTTATTTTTATATGTAATAGAATTATAAATATATTCCTCTCTTTCGCATATGTAATTTAATATAATGAGATATTAAAAATGGGATGATTAATATATTAAAAAAAATATATGTTCCAAATTGAAGAATTTAGATTGAAGGCATAACTTTTAGCCCATCTCCTCTTTTTCTCATTTGAAATTTATTAAAGGAATCATAAGAAAAAAAATTCCAAGAGATGATAATTTCTTTTTAATTAGACTCTCCAACTTGCCATATATAATTAAAATTAATTATTTAAGTAAAATTAGTGTAATAAACACTTTTTTGCTTACAGCCTCATGTCTTATTAAATCCATAGATAAGCAATTGTGGTGAGCTATTGTATTTTGACCAAATCACTTGGCAATTAATTAACATATTATATTCTAATTAAAAGTTGGTGAATAAATATTTCAATTTCACCTTTATATATAAGACAAATTTAATGATGTCTTGTAATGAAAAAGTTGAAAAGAAATATGTTCTCATATCTTTCTAGAGAAGTCACAAATTAAGTTTTATAGTATTACTTTTTTACTTTATTATTAGTATTGATTTCTCTATTCAATTAAATGACATGATTGTAATTTTATAATTTTAATGAATAAAATATCAAAAGTATATGTGGTATATATTTTTAATTTCATATAAAATATCAATTTTAAAGCAAATTATTATATAATGAAATGAATAAAAAATGGTTGGATAAAATGTATGAAGATAACTAAAATATAAAATAATTGTTTTTTTTTTTTGACAACTTGATAACAATAATTTGAAAGAAGTTTAAGTTGTCATTATTATGAGAGGGACAAAAGAATAAATTGAATTAAATAGGAAGTATATATTCTTTGCAGAGAAAATTGCAAGTTCTCTCTTATCTTGAGTTAGTGATTATAACAAAACACAAACATTATTCTTTCTTGAAATGTTTCATTCGCAGCTTTATAACTCTTGCTTTTAAAAGCTGAAAATTCAAACATAAATTGTATTTTATTATGGGTAATTTTATATATTTGCATTTCCTGTTTTAGAAAGTACCTATTTAGCATAATTAGTAACGTTAATGTTGATAAAAATGAACCATAAAATTGATTAGGATTGTTTCCCCAGCACAACTTAAGATATCAGAGGCTGACGTGATAATATCATTTAATATTATATAAGCATATGAATCACTATTATTATTTTATATAAAATAAATATTAAATCACCTAATCAATAAATTACATAGTCGAAAAGTGTGAACTTAAATTTTTTTATAAAACCAAATATTGAAACTGAAGTTTCTATTTTAGTTCGGTTTTCAGTCATCCTAAAGCTTAACTATAAATTTTTCGTGATAAATATATTATAATTGGATTAAAATGCTCAATATTGTATATAATAATTTACATATTGTACTCCCTCCATCCCGCTAAAAGCGGCCACAAGGGACTCAGTACAGAGATTAAGAAAATAAAGTATTGTGCTTGAATAAAGTAGAAGATGTGTATTTTAAATGTAAAATCTTTTCCTTTTTGAGAAAGTGACCACTTTTAGTGGGACGACTCAAAAATGAAACATCACCACTTTTAGCAGAACAGATGTAATAGTTAATATTGAGCGTAGTCGCTCGTGCATGGATGATGTTTAGTAGGTTTTTAGTTATGTTTTTATGTGTCGTGTTATCGTGTTTTATATGCTTTTCTTTTGTTTCGTATTGTTTTATTGTTCGTGTTATGTTGTTTCTTGTTCGTTTGTGTATTACGCAGGATGGAGTGAAAGATGGTGAATTGGAGTTGGATGTGCTAGAAAGTTGTTGGAGCAAAGTCGGGGCGAGGAAGTGAAGTACGAGCACGGAACGGGGAAGAGAAGAATTGCACGAGGAGCTGAAAAGAGCAGCCAGCGACCGCTGGGTATCCCAGCGATCGCTGGGCTGCAGAAACTGACTACGACAAAACCACGCAGCCAGCGATCGCTGGGTAATCACACGCTGAGTCTTCAGAAGGCATGGGCCAGCGACCGCTGGCTTCCCAGCGGCCGCTGGCCAACAGTTATATGTGCGTTTTAAAGTGTTCCTAGCGTATTTTCAGAGAAATTAATCATTCCCTAACTCTGTAACTCGAGAGAGAACAGTTCCCAACACCTATTTACTGCTTTATTTAGTTTAGATCCTTGGGGTATCCAAGGATTGAAGGAGTTTGGCCACCAAACAGTGAATTCTTAGTAAGTTTATGAAAATAACTCTTTCTATGGATTTGCTTTTCAATTTGGTTGGTTAAATTCTTATCTATGGTGTGATTGTGTTTATTCTATGGTTTGATGCTTATCTTTATGGTTGTTTGATACGTGCTTAAGAGTTTGCATGCTTGATCACCATGTATATCTCTATGATGTGGAATGGATTGATATGAATTGTTCTATGTCATTATTTATAATCAAACAACCTAACCTATGAATCGGAAACGTAAATAGGAAATCACTTCTTGATTAGAGTTACCCTAAGTGTGTTCTATACACGAAAGTGCTAGATGCGGATTGGTTTAAGAACGGAAGTATTCGAGTGTGATCTAAACACGAAAGTGCTAGACACAGATAGTTTAGGAATACTGAAGCTATTGACTAATCAACTTAGGGAAAATCTATTAAAGGTGTGGTTTGATCGGATAAGTATTAACCTAGATTAGAAACGATCTTTACCCTAGACTTCGATCCTTGTGACCCCTTGTTTATTGCTTTCTAGTCTTAGTTTAGAATTATTCTATCTTCTCTTGATTAGAGTGTTTAGGATTTCATTATATGCATGTTAATACTAATGGCCCTGCATAGCCTTCCGTTGAGATACGACATTCGGGTCGACTTAAATATAGTAACTGAAAGTATATCGGCTGGAAACATTCCTCGTGCCCGATACTGTTTCTCTTGTAGGACAGTGGGTCTGGACTTAACAACGCCACGTACTTCAGTTTAGCACACATTTTAGGCCACGTACTTCAGTTTAGCACACATTTTAGGTCGAACAGATGATAACAAATGTAGCCTAATTCTTCTTCTGATGATCGAGGAAAAATAAAATGAAATACGAACAACTGTGCTGATGGTAATAGATCTACTTTCATGTTGGAGCCACACCTGTGTAGAGTAGATCGTTCAACACCTGCGGCACAAACCAATTTTTCACCTATTGGTCCTAGTATCATATACGACCAAATAGCCGCCCCCTCTAATTACTAAATTAATCTATAAATAAAATTTTGTTATAAATACTAATATTTTTATATTTATTTATTATAATTTACGAAAACCAAACCTTTTTACGAAAAACTGATTCGAACGTCTTAAAAGTTAGAATGGAACCTAACCAAATTTATTAAAACCGATTCAAACCGGCCAAACATTGAATTTGGTTTTTGCATACCACTAGACTATTGGGATGTGGATTCAGATCTTTGACTACAATAATGATTCAATGAACATAATAATCCAATATTGAAATAATGCATGACTCTTGAGTGAAAAATCATAACATATCATCTTCTCATCCATACAAGAAACTGGTGGTGATTGTTAGTCTAAAACTGAGTTACACAGCACCAATCCGCCGCCATCGCCATCTCTTCCTTCTCATATCGTTTAACGGGTAGAGACGGATCGAAGGCATTGCCCTTCTTTGGTAGTGAGGACTCTAACTGCATCATCATACATTGTGGAAATAGTCTGTAGGTATGGAAGGAGGGTAGAACTTCCTTGCAACAAATTTATACTGTTTTTTCACAAAACAACAATTTGTTAATTAGTATTTCTTGAAAGTTGAAACCATTTGCAAGAATAGTGAACTTCAAGTCATTGCTCCTCACCTTGTGCTGACTGTATTTCTCCCTGATTGCAGGAAGGCTAGAATTGTGTGTGTTGCAGCAAAGTCCATGCAATGCCAACACACAGTCCTGCAACTCAGAGGGTTGATAATGGGTGTAATGCCTCAAGGTAGCATCCTGCACTCATATTACAAGAATCAAGAAAAAGTGCATATAGTAATGCATTACTCAAACATGGTCCTATTTGCAGAAATCAGCATACCCAAGGCCTATTAGAAGGGAGAAGGATGTATCTGGCCAAGAAAATCGAGGAAGCTGCTATCAACGACGGGGCGAAGGTCAACATATTGTACTCTAACAGAGATAGCTCCGCAATGTAGCTGGCCATGCACTCCAATTTCATCAATGGAGCCTGTAGATGATTGAAAGCATACATGTATGAGGCACAGTTGAGAAAAGAAAAACAAATCTTATTTCGATACGGTTTGAAACAATAGATATGATAGTACCTTATCGACACTTTGTGCAGCACGAATGAATCTCCTATAGTTGAATAAGAAATGTTAATATCTCGATCTCAAGGAGTTCTAAGCATAATAAAAGTGAAATATGATCACCTCAAGAAACATTTAGTTGTTGGCGCTGTCATTTCAAATTTCAAGTAATTCAAAACTGCAGACTCCATTTCCAGAACCTGCAGAGTAGATGAACAGATTCCAACCTCTTATGAGGTTTCCATGTTCAAAAAGTAGAAGAGACTTCAAGTGATGGGGAAATAAAGGGTACCTCATCCTTAACGTAGGTGTTATCTGTTATGTAGCAATACTCCTCCACTTGAGGTGCACAAATCTCTTCATATTTTCTACAGATCACACAACCATGTCATATAATTAGGATTCACACTTTCCTCCTGTCAATAACATGTGTGCATCCTGCAAGCAAAAACAAAGAGTCTTACGATGCAATCATCATACAAGCTACACCGAGGAGCTGCAATCTTTGTCTGTCCATTACATTTCCGGAAAGATAACGATCTATATAGTTCACGGTAAGGTACAATGTGTCAGGAACAAGTCTGTATTCCTCAGCAACCTGTTGTTTCAAAGAATTTGTCAAAACCCCATCTTTGTGAACAATAGAACAACAAAATATAGTTAGATAGTAAGTGGAAATGAAACCTCAATGAGCCAATCAATGAGAATCGCTCGCATGCTGGGATTGATATCCTTTTGAACCCTTTCCATGAAGCTAGCAGAAGGCCTTTTCTTTGCCTAACAAGTTCAAAGGAACAATGATGCAAAAAATAACATATATATACTTAATAAATACTTCAATTGCTAAGAATAATACCTCGGATGCTCTCAAGTGGTTGTAAATGTCACAAGCAATGGTTGCGCAGAGCTGTGGATCTTCAAGATTATCGTCGACCTCCATAACCATGTCCCCTGCTTCCCTTGCTGCAAGAAAGCAGAATTTAAAATGGTTTATACTATAAATTGCTTTTTCAAAAATGCACAGCATGATCATTACACAAACCTGCAATATCCATGGGTTCTGCAATGGAATCCCCTGCTGCTATATCCTTATTATCAACATACTCTACATCGGGGCTGTTGAAGGAATCGCAAGTGGACATAGATTCATCCATTGAAATAGAGAACGCGTCTGACTCATCCTTAGGCAGTGCTACATCGATCTTCGATGAAGACTTAGATCTACCAGCAGCAACAGTGTTTTGTTTTACTGCTGCGGAAACAGAAGTTCCCTTCATTATGCTCACATTTTTGGTGGTACATGGCACCTGCATATGTCCAAATTTGTTCATACTAGTCTCATGAAGAACACACAAAACCAAAGTCAGGGGCTACATTTCAAGTTCTCGAATTCCAAATATCTTTTTGATTATTCGTCAAATAGTAATGTGATGAATTAGAGGATTCAATAAATGATTAAGCTTTGCAGTTTCCCAGTGTATAGAAGGCATTCACTGTTTTTTCAGAAAGAAAGAAAATTTAGGAATGGTAATCCTTCCAATAGTGTGATTCAAAAAGGCATAGTTCATCACTATTTAAAACCTAGTTCTATAAAACATTCAACCAATTAAAGGTGGCTTGGCATTTGTTTCCGACACCTTTAACAAAGAAAAAGTAAAACGCCCAAAAAGTCTCAAGAAAATTCAAATCTTGAAATCAATTCCATCACCAACAAACCTCATGAATCGAGTATATTCAACCAATAATCCAAAGAAACGGATCAAACTAGCCCAAAGAAACACCCCCAAGAAACCATGCATGTGAGTGACTGAAGTTGATACAATCAAAAAGGATTTAGACCACAACGCGAAACCCCTAATTGCGCAAAACCTTCAAAGAGTGAAAGAACAAAAAATGCCAAACCACAACTCAACAGAAGAAACCGAAAAACCGAACTCCTAAATTCACACGTACAATTTTGGACGATTCGGGCGCGGAAGCCCGCCCCGAATTGAAGGAACGGGATCCAAGCCTCCGGTTAGTGACATCAGCAAGCGCCGGCCGTTTCTTCCCTGCAGCATCACGCGACGTCGCTTTCCCAACATTCTCCGACGCAGAAGCGTGGCGCTTCGCCAGAGACGACGTCGTCGACCTCCCCACTCCCTCGGAACTCGACATTCAACCTCCAAGCTAATGGCAAGGTAATCGAAACACAAAATCACAGCTCTTAATTGCAGTAAAAATGGAGAAAATTGTTAGCCTTAGAACGCAAATGAAATATATTAATAATAAAGGATTTGAATTGAGAATTAATCTGAACCGTCCGATCAAGACTGGTATTCGTTAGGAGCGGATACAGGTAGGCCCCACTGGAGCTATATTTTGAATTCGCGGAGTGAGCTGGGTGAGTGAAGGGCGTTACGTGGCTGTATTTTATTTGTCCGTGAGGTCACAGCTACGTGGGTTTAGTGCTGAATTTGAATTTGAATTCGAATTTGAGGATCTTTGTTTGTGCATTGGGAAAGTAGTTTAGGTTTCTTCACTAAGTCCCAAGTCATGGCTTAGAAACAAAAAGTAGTACTTTGCAATGTAACAAAATCTTGTTGGATATTATCATATTATTGCTAGACATGCCCATTTTCAGTGAACCGGCGAGCCCGTTCAAACGGTTCAAGAACCGTGGTCAACGGTTCGTGGCCTGGAACCGGGAGTCAACGGTTCGGGACAGTTCCAGCCAGTTCAAAAGGCCATATGATACATCTCCAATGTGGAACAATTATATAGAATGTATAAGAGTACTTATTTGATAAAATCATTTTATAAGAGCACTTCTTTAGTGAAGTTTGATACATATTCAATGTGGGACAAACTTACAAGGATTTAAAAATACAATATCATGTTTAATAATATATATATATATATATATATATATATATTCTACCTAATTTTATATTTGTTTCCTATTTATTTAATATAGCTTCAATACTCATGTTAATTTTAATTTATAAATTATAAATGTTTGAATATTATATTTAATTTTTAAAAATACAACTAAATAAATTGTAAATTATACTCAATTTAATCTTATAAATTTAACCAATATAAATAACAACGATTTAAAAATACAACTATCATGTTTAACATATATATAAATATTCTACTCAATTTCATTAATTACTTTCTTATTTATTTAATATTTGCTTCAACAATAATACAAATTGTAATTTATAATCAATAAATTATATTTTAACATTGAAACAAGTATATTAAGTCTCTAACTATATCTAATCTAAATTATTTTATTTCTCTACATTCATTTGAATTTATTTGTCACTTATTCCCATATAGTATAGAATAAATTAGATATTACTATAATGTCATAATTGATTAATATCTCTTCAACTTCTTATTATGTAATTAGAAATTTAGGAGTATAAAATATATAATATTATACTATCTTAAGGGCAAATAAATTTGTTGAAAAAAAAATTAAATTATCTATAACAATGTCTAATATTTATCCACATTTATTTTACTTTATTTGTCATTTATTCACATATAAATTATATTTTAACATTGAACCAAGTATTTCAAGTCTCTAAGTACATCTAGCCTAAATATTTAAATTTATAAATGCTTGAATGTTGTATTTAATTTTAAAAAATACAACTTAATAAATTATAAATTATATTCAAATTAATTTTATAAATTTAACCAATATAAATAACAAGTATTTAAAAATACAAGTATCATGTTTAACATATATAAATATTCTATACAATTTTATATAAACTTTATGTTTTGATATATATTTAGATTCTCATCCACATGAATTTTAATAAATAAGAAAGTAATTAATAAAATTCTAAAATGAACAACTTGTAAAAAGAACAACTTATAAGTTTGTCCCACATTGATGGTTTAACAAACTTCATCAAATGAGTACTACTATAAAACTACTACTCCTACATTATAATTTTATCTCTAACTTAAATCATTATTTAATTTAACAAAATGTACCAAAAAATTAAAATTACATGTTTTACAAAAAAATAAAAAGGAAAATGTGTTGAAAACTGGGCGTGAGTGGATTTAGAAATTGCTATTTATTGATTTGTACGTTGGGTTTTTGTAATCTTCCTAAATTGAATGAATATAATTATTCAGATTCAAACTCGATTTTGCAAAATTTAAAGTGTGCATTTTCTTGGGGAATTTAGAAAATTGCTATTTATTGATTTGTACGTTGGGTTTTTGTAATCTTCCTAAATTGAATGAATATAATTATTCAGATTCAAACTCGATTTTGCAAAATTTAAAGTGTGCATTTTCTTGGGGAATTTAGTTTGGGAAGAATAGTAGTGAAAACCTATATGTTAGCGTAGGGGTGTAAATAGGCTAGTCAAGATCGTATTTTTATTTTCCAAGCTCAAGCTTTACTTGGTGAAAAGCCCGAGTTTAACTCGATTGTTGGTATAATTCAAATTTTATCTATCTTAATGTGAGGTCTCGACTTGAGGCGAGTCAAGCCGAGTGCTGGCTTGTTCAAGCTCGAACTCAATCTATAAGTGTGAAGCTCGACTTCGAGCTCAATTCGAATAGGTGAAAAGCTCGAGTTCAACTCGATTAAGACCAATCGTTGGTACAATTCAATTTTTATCTCTCTCAAGTTCGATTAAACTTGTGTAAGTTTCTTTAACAACAAAAGGGTATGATCGTATCGATAAAATGACCGCAAACAAACTTCGATTCACATTTCGAGAAAGCGAGACTCCTAAAAGATCTAAAAACTTCTTAATGATATTCATTGATTGATTGATTTCATTTACAAGACAATAATATCAATGACTAGATAGCTTTAATGGGCTTAATATGACAACGGGCCTATTACATGGCAGTACCCGTTAAGACTTTAATAAAAATATTTTAACCAATAATTAACTATTAATCATATCATAGTATAAATATAAAAGTCCTAAATCAATCACGACTGGACTAATGAACCTATTGAGTCGAGTATCATTGAACTCAAACTCGAACTCCATATATACTCGATTTAACAATAGTAATGGAACAAATTGTGCGTGTTAAATTTGTATCCAACCAAAATTTTGGTCAATTTACAATTAGGTGTTATTGTATAAATGCAATATTTGGTGCAATCAACTTCATCAATTAATTATAGGTATCCACGTATGCCCCTTAGGGAAGACTGCAATAAATCAAGATTTTGTAATGTTGTGAGCATAGACTTAAATCCCCACTTCCTACGCCTTTGATTATGCTAATATTCACACTACAAAACCTCTATAAATTATAAATCGATTTCCCCTAAATAATCAAACAAGAAAGCATTATTTCCTCTTAACAAAAAATAGAGAAGTACCAAACTATTCTCATTCATTCTAATTTTCGTTAAAGAAGACAAGATGAAAATAGATGACTCCTGCACGAAACCCGGATCCGTTCCCTTCAAATGGGAGGTCCGACCCGGAGTTCCCAAATACGGCTCCCAACCCAGTCGCCGCCGGCCTGAACCCGGATCCGAAAGGCAGCCACCGCTAGCAAGCATTCACAGCCACGTGAGCGATTCGGGCTTCCGGGTCCTGCCCGACCCGATGTTGTTTTCCCGGCCGGGTGCTTTCCATCTCATATAGTGAAGCTGAAAAATGCGAACAGAGGTAAGAGCCCGAGATCCATACCCGAACTCGGGTACTATTCGGATCTTGAGGTATTGCCTCGCTGGTCCGTTTCTAGTAGGAAATCCATTTTGTTGGGGTATTTATAATGTTTTGATTTGGTCCCAAAATTTGATTGTTGTGTAGGACAAGTTTGAAGATCAAGACTAAAGGGCAAGTATGAAAAATCAAGTTTGGAGTATGTTCTGACGGCAGCCCTAAAAGTCAAACCTCAAAATTTTGTGCTAAAGTACAACTTGAAGCCTTAAATTTTTAATTTTCAAACAACCCATTCAGTTAATCGGGCAAGAATATTTATAAAATGATTAATATATATATAATCGGTACATGCAACCAATTAGATTTTTGTGTTTGCCCTATCGGGTTCGATTTATTTTTGGTCTTAACTTAATATAATTACAAAAAATTCAGCTGTAAATTTCGACCCTACCTTTCTTCGACTATGAGTTGGTTCGAACCAACATGTCGATTCCGAGCTAAATTAATATGTCTAACTATAATACATTATAAAACGAGCTATTTCATATTTCATCTGACCACAAAAAGTGGGTTGTAAAAGAGTCGGCACAATTTTTAAGAAAAACTGTAAAATGTATTTTTAATGGAGAAAATAATCCACGCATTATAATATTTGTAAATTTTAAAATATTTAGTATTTTACAAAATCATATTTAAATGAAAGAGTTTACAAATAAATAATAAAAATATATTTTCATGAAAAGGGGAATACTATAATGTATTCCCTCCGTCCCACCAGTAATGACCCATTTGTAAAGTAGATAGGTGTATTAAAATAATACAAATGGGTCATTACTGGTGGGACGGAGGGAGTATTATCTAACTATAATTCATTAGGTAATTTAGAAGCTTTTTTGGATTTGGTGTCACATTAAGTTTTCATTTATTTTAGCTTTCAAATAATCATCAATAGTGTTAGTGGTTGACCAAGTCCTTTTCAACAATGTATTAGTATTACTTATATTAATATTAAACCGACCAAAATATATAAATTATTACCATTTAAGTGAGAATGAAGTCAACTTAAGCAAGTTACCAACGTAAGGACCAACTTCACTGCACAATTATTTTTCTCAATGCATGTATAGTTAAACTATACATAGCTTCAATTTCTTGCTATAATTAATTAATCTACACGTTCTAGATTCTATGAGAGACAATAGCTCCACTGAGTTTAACACAATATATATAAGGAGTTTTCAAATTTCAGTTATATTTTGTGTGGATGCTATCTTGAAGTTTACGTAATTCGGCTCAAAATCAAGTCTACGTCTACGGTAGAATTAAAAGAACAATTCACTGATATTACAAAACTGAAACACTCAATAAATTACTATATTTTCATTTGTCTCATGTTTTTTTTTACTCTCTCTATGCAGAAGTTATAAGTGAAAATTGTGTGTGCTGTTTTTACAATAACAATAGTTATGACTATATATAGATTACAAAATTAGTTTACAACAAAATAACCGTTACTAACTAATTTTCCAAGTTAGTTGCTTTCTATTTCAATAGGTCGATACACCAGATAGATGTAGCGACCTGCATATGTCAACTTGGCCCCCTATCAAATCGACTTGTGAGTCTGGCCAATTAACCCGTGTAGTTAATCTCTTCATCCCATCAACTTTAAATCGACATGCTTCATACTACATCGATATACGATCTGCCCAAATTATTACCCGGCAAAGATGAGAACTCAATGTGGGAATTTGACTAAGTAGCAATGTTAGCACTCACCATCACAATCACAATCACAATTCATATCTGACTGCAACCCTAATTCATGCCACTTTTGTTAATAAACTAAGATTTGAGAATATCCACACTTTTGTATTCATCCCACTTTTTTTTTATTTTTTTAATTAATCACGACAAGTTTCATGACACATTTCAAAATTTTACCACAATTTTGAATTTTAATCACAAAACATGACCAGTAATTTGCATTTTTTATTGAAGTAAATCCAAGAAATTAGGCCATTCACGATTATAATATTAGTTACATTACTAGGTTTTATTAAAGCCACGTACGTCTTCTTCTGATTTCCCCAATTTTGGTTGATATGCAATTTGAAGAAAAAATAATTAAGCTTTTAAATATAGAGTGGAATTAAATGAGAGGATTTTATTGGGACAGGCAGTATATTAAATTCATGCATATATATAGGATTGCAAAAGAGAATTAATGTACACAAACCTTCACTAAGTTAAAGCTCCATTAAAGAAAAAAACAGAGACACACATTACTTGCAAGAATATGGCAAGCTTGAAGCAGGGGAGCGGCGGTGGGAACAGCAACCGTGTGGAGGCGGTGGCGACGCCATCGGGTGGCGGCGATTGGGCCGCATCGGATACTAAAGAATTTGATCGCGAAGAACGACAGGTTTATCTTTTATATTATATAGAATCATTATTTATAACTTATAAAATTATATTTTGATTTTTAAATTCATGTTTAGAACCGTTGCTTTCTCAACATTTTTTATATATTTCTTTCTATTTCTAATTCAATTTTATATGTTATATTATATTATATAAAATCATTTTATAATTTATAAAATATCATTTTAACTCTTTAATTCATGTAAAAATATACAATTTAAAACGGCTCTAAAGAATCGACAGTATGGAACCAAAATCTCCCTCGATAATTCCAGTTCCGAACCATAAATCATAGTAACAATGGTTCAATTACGATTTCAAAATAATAGAAAGGAGATCCGGTGGATTGGTTATTGTTCGAACCTAGCCGTCAACACACACACACACATATACATCATCATTTGGGTGGAGTTTGCGTCACACTTCATTTATTCTATTTAATTGAGTTATGTGTATAAAATGAAGAAATCCACACTAAAAAAACAGAATAACAAATTCGTGAATGAACGAATAACAAATTTGTATGTATATTTTTGAGCAGGAACCGGGGTGGAAGAATTTTTTGAAGCATGTGGGGCCTGGTTTCTTGGTGTCATTGGCTTATCTTGATCCAGGAAATTGTAATTATCTCAATCTCTAATCATTTATTAATTTGTAGTAATTATATATTAATATATAGATATGAATTATATGATGATGGTGTTAATGGTGATTATCTTGTAATTAATTGCAGTGGAAACTGATTTGCAAGCAGGAGCAAACCACGGCTATGAAGTAATTACCTAATTAATATTAATATTTACTTTTATTGATTTCTCATAATTTAATTCCATGCAAATTTTTTATTACTTAATACTCCATCCATTAATATATTCTTCCATTAATTGCCACAAGACTAAAAAAATGGATTATACCAGAAAATATCTAAAAGTAAATTAATGATGAAATTTGACTCTACTTATGTATGTTAAATTGAGAATAATTTGACTACTAATTTAGACACATACTAATATACTAGATTTGCAGCTGCTATGGGTAATCCTTTTAGGTTTGGTCTTTGCTCTTATTATTCAATCTCTTGCAGCAAATCTAGGAGTTTCTACCGGTACGTAAATATTTATATATACACCTAAATATTTTAATTTAGTTTTAATTTTTATATTTCAATATTGATTTGTTGGGGTAGAATTAGTACATAAGTATAGTACTTAGATGAAATCTATGATTAATGCTAGGATAATGTTGCAGGCAAGCATTTGTCTGAACTATGCAAGGCTGAGTACCCATCATTTGTTAAGTACTGCCTGTGGCTTCTGGCTGAGCTCGCTGTCATCGCCGCCGATATTCCCGAAGGTTCGATTTTGACCCGTCATCAAACAGTGTGATATTAGTATCTTTACTATTTTTAATAGAAGTTAGAACTATTCATCTATTCGTAACGGATACAACTTAACATGCACATGCAAACTGATGTGACATGCGACATAAATAAAAAATATTTTTTTTATAT
This sequence comes from Leonotis leonurus, assembly GCA_026898415.1. Taxonomy (NCBI): domain Eukaryota; kingdom Viridiplantae; phylum Streptophyta; class Magnoliopsida; order Lamiales; family Lamiaceae; genus Leonotis; species Leonotis leonurus. Next base: position 866,841 of record JAPKLX010000003.1, on the reverse strand, counting down.
AAGTTTATAAAATTTTCACTAGCCGATTATAATTTATTAATTAGTATAAAATATAATATTTATTTATATAAAATAATTAAAAAAAATTATAGTGATTATTATACTTACGTAACATTATATATCAATTGCGAACCCGTTAAATTATTGTGTTGTGGCAGTTATTGGGACAGCGTTTGCACTGAACATATTATTTAACATCCCAGTTTGGGTTGGGGTTCTCTGCACCGGGTGCAGTACTCTACTCTTGCTCGGCCTACAAAGATATGGCGTAAGTCTTCTTTATGTTTTTTTTAATCAATTAATTATTTTTTTTGCCATTAACCCTTAATCATATATATTTTTTCTAACTAAGTTTTTTCTTCTTCTTAATTTCCCAAAAAATAAAAAAAAAATAAAAAAATAGGTGAGGAAGCTGGAATTATTGATAGCAATATTAGTATTTGTAATGGCAGCATGTTTCTTTGGAGAACTAAGCTATGTAAAGCCTCCAGCAAAAGAAGTGATGAAAGGAATGTTTATACCAACATTAAGAGGCAAAGGAGCCACTGCTGATGCCATTGCACTGCTTGGTGCTCTTGTCATGCCGTATATATGCTTTCTATTTTTTTATAATTCTCATTCAAAAATAAATACTTCAAATGAAATTTAAAATATTTTTTGATTTTTTTTGCAGGCATAATCTTTTTCTTCATTCTGCTCTGGTGTTATCAAGAAAGATACCTAAATCTGTTCGTGGCATCAATGTAAGTGAAAATATAGGTTTATCTAATAATGTTTGATATCTAAAATAATTAAATGTAACACCACACAATTATTCAACTACCAATTATATATACATGAGTAGGATGTAGTGTGTTTAATGGTTTGGCATGCAACTTGCTTGCATGGTTGCATGTGTTGGACTTTGAATATTTATTTTGATAATGAAAAATAAAAATATATTTAAAATAAACAAAACAAAAATAAATACCAACTCGTATATCATGAGTAAATTCTTTTTTTTAAATGAAAACATTAATTATTTTGTGTTTTTTCAGGATGCTTGCCGATATTTCTTGATTGAGAGTGCATTTGCACTTTTTGTAGCATTTCTGATAAATGTTGCAGTTATTTCTGTTTCTGGAAGTGTTTGCTCAGGAGATGATCTCTCAAGTGAAACTGCAGATAGTTGCAGTGACTTGACACTTAATTCTGCATCTTTCCTCCTAAAGGTATAGATATATATGAATTTAATTAATTGTTTCTGATTAATTAATTACATAGTAACTACAATGATCTCTTCTTCTTTTTTCAAGAATGTTTTGGGAAAATCAAGTTCTACTGTTTACGCCATTGCTTTACTGGCCTCAGGCCAAAGCTCTACTATCACTGGTACATATGCAGGACAATACATCATGCAGGTACAATAAAGAATGAACAAGTATTATATTTAGCAAGCTTTATGTTGATACTAATATATAATTATGAATTCAAATGTTTTTGGACAATTATAGGGTTTCTTGGAACTCAAAATGAAAACATGGACTAGGAATTTGATGACAAGGTGCATTGCAATAACACCTAGTTTAATAGTTTCTATAATTGGTGGATCTTCTGGAGCAGGCCGATTGATTATTATAGCATCGGTATGTAAATTCTTTCACTCAATTTAATTAATTTATTACATTAATTCAAGAAGCAAAATGAAAAATTTGAATTATTTCAGATGATTCTATCATTCGAGCTCCCATTTGCCCTAATCCCACTACTTAAGTTCAGCACTAGTGTTACAAAGATGGGACCACACAAGAACTCTATATATGTAGGTGTATTATTTCATGCTATGTCATTACATGTTGAGCTCGTTAATTCAGACCATTAGATTATTTATTTTCGTGTGTTTGCGCGCGCAGATCATCGTGTTTTCGTGGGTTCTAGGGCTGGGAATCATTGGCATCAACATCTACTATCTGAGCACTGCATTTGTGGATTGGCTAATCCACAACAACTTGCCAAAAGTGGGGAATGTCTTCATTGGAACACTAGTATTTCCTATTATGGCGATCTATGTTATGTCGGTTATCTATCTCATGTTTCGTAAAGATAAGGTTGTGACATTCATTGATACCTCAAAATTCGATGCGACCGCCCAAGCCCAAATGGAGGACGGGAACCAAGGAGGGATCGAATTGCGGAATGCGCCATATAGAGAGGACCTAGCTGATATCCCGTTGCCGCACTAGACTTATTCATTGTCGTCGTCTTCTTCTTCGTGTTCCTTGTTCTTGTTACATTTGAGGATATGTTCTTGTCCCTTTACTATCAAAGATGTGTAGGGAAAATGGTACATTTGTATAAATCAAAAAGTGTACCATCCCTTGAGAAACTAGAGACTTAGTGATGATGTGATGTTAAACAATATAGTTTAATTTTCTATGTTTTTCTTTTCTTTTTGTTCCTTTTATGTGTAACACAAGGTTTGAATAATAAGAAAAGTAATGTTTTTTTTTTACTCATAAATGTCTCTAGCCTTCAAACTTGATTTGATTACAAAGTATTCATATGCATGTATAATTACCATTTACCAATCCTCATGACTCATTATTTAGTATGGTGCCTCAAGTTTGCACTTACAAGAGAGCACTAAGGTTGGTTACTATTTTGTACATGCAAGATTAAAAATATAATAAAAATCTATATATCTAATTAATTTAGACTTATTGCATCTGTCTATATTAATTAATGAGACAAATGAAGTACGAGACAAATAAAGTACGAGTCAACAGTAAATACAACTTAATATCCAAATTATTGATATTTTATTGGAAGATATATCAAATCGAGTATAAATATAATTAAATACCAATTTCATAGGATATAACACTTACGTGGTTCATCGGATGTGATGTGGATTTACTATTATATTTTTACATATTATATATACCAAACTATAAAATATATGTATAAAAAAGAATATGAACTATTTATGAAATCTAACATGAAGAGGAAATTAGTATTTTTCATGTAATTAATCTTTAAATTTCTTATGGAGTTTAATTATTAGTATTTCACATAATTTTATTATTAGACCTTTTAGTAAAGCCCATTATGATTTCTGAGCCCGTATACTTACTATCGAACCAGACCGGACCGGAGTGCTAAACCGTAAAACCGGTCTGGTTCTTTCCCAACGAACTGTCTTCTTCTTCCTCCCCAAGCTACGAATCTCTCTAAAGCCCTCAAATTTCAGTCAAGCGAAGAAAAAGCTTTGGAATTTTGATCATTTTCTGCATCTGATTCACTCTCTATTCTGAATGTCGGTAAGTGTTGCATAGCATTATTGAGTTCTAATTTTGGCAACGGCGTTGTTGGAAACCCTAAATTTAGCCCCTTTTTATGCAATTTGTTGAGATGGATTAATTCACGAATCGAGAATTGCAGATCTTTGAGTATAATGGGAGCGCCCTGGTGGCGATGGTGGGGAAGAACTGCTTCGCGATCGCCAGCGACAGGCGGCTCGGCGTGCAGCTGCAGACGATCGCCACCGACTTTCAGAAGATTTACAGAATCCACGATAAGCTCTTCATCGGTCTCGCTGGCCTCGCTACTGATGCGCAAACTCTGTAAGCTGAAGTTGCAATTCTCCAAAAAAAAAAAAAAACTCTTTAGCTTTTATTGATTTGGTTAGGGATGAAATTTGTGTGCTTTTTGAGTGTAAAACTCCTGTATGACACATTGACTGGTTAGTGCGTGCCAGTATATGAGGAAAAGCTTATATTTTTACTTCACAAATGATTATGTGGTTGTGTGTGCTCTTGCCTTCTCGTTCGTGGCTTAATTTCTGTTTCGTGATAAGTTTTGTTGAGGAGTGAGATTAGAAACGTAAGTGGCCTGCATGCTTCTGAATCTATAGCCCTCAACCCTCCAAGGAAAAGAAGGAGATTACTAATATACTATGTATTATTGAGCAGACAAACCATGATCATAAAGATTAAAGGCTCAGTGACTAGCAGCAATTGATCTACTCACTAATGAGACCAAATGGCCAATGCAAAATGAGGAGGAAATGTAGATGCATTTGTTCGGAAACCTTATCAATATAAATGTGAACACCCAGATGCCTGCTCGTTGCCAGCACTCGATGCCTTTACTATATTGTCTGCCAGTATTTTGAATGTGAAGATTTAACAAAAATGGTTTCTAGTTTTTGATGCATGTGAAATAGCTTTGTTCCTTTCGTTATGTGTATATGCATAGTGATAGCCTAGTTTGTATTCTAGCTTGTTGATTTGTGTTTTGGTTGAATCCACTTGAAGGCATCAGAGGCTTGTCTTCCGACACAAGTTATATCATCTTCGGGAAGAGAGGGACATGAAGCCTGAAACTTTTGCCAGCCTTGTATCTGCAGTTCTCTATGAGAAGAGGTAAATAAGATTGTCCCAGAGTTCATATCCTGTTAATCTTTGACTAAAAATATTATCCGCAGCTGTCTTAGACTTGGGCAAATGTATATGTGGACTAGCATAATTTATTTTAACTCAACTCAGAAAGACCTCTCATTTCCACCTCCAGAATTTGATCCATTGTTTCTCTGTGAAGGTCTTTAAATTGTTTATTTTCTTTTAGAGTTGAAGAATATGTTATCCCTATTACCTAAAGATTTTAGTTGGTTCTTGCTTTAATTAGATGGTGTTGGAGGATGTTATATTTTGTCCAAGAAAAGGTTCAGCATGATAATGTCTTTCCTTTTATTTGGTTCAGGTTTGGTCCATACTTTTGCCAACCTGTTATTGCTGGATTGGGTGACGATGACAAACCCTTCATTTGCACCATGGATTCCATTGGGGCAAAGTACGTCAAACTCATTTTCTTCATTTCTCATGTACTTGTTTTTGTTTCATTAATTTGCTAGTGAGAATGATGGGTCTTAACTTCACATTGTGAGTGACAGAGAAACTATAACTAGCTGTGAAAACTTGGGTTCAGTTGGTAGTAATTTAGTGTAATTATTATGAATAACTAAGTCTACTATTCGGTGCTCATCTTGAGGCTGTTAAATTAGTTCGCTTTTATGTCTTTCACACGCTTCACTTCGTATATATGAATAATGTTTAGTTTGGTTTTTTGGATCAATATTATACGTATTTCTAGTAGATAGCATTCCATCATTCGTTTATTTTCTTTTCTTCATATGAACGCAGGGAACTTGCCAAAGATTTTGTTGTTGCTGGTACTGCCTCTGAATCACTCTATGGTGCCTGCGAATCAATGTTCAAACCTGACATGGTGTGCTATTATACTTACTATTGTTTATATCTGGCTAATTGCTATTTCATAGAACTCCACATATTTTTTCTCTATAAACAAAATCGCCACCAGTGAAGTCCCATTGTTACCAAATTTCAGGAAGCTGAGGAGTTGTTTGAGACCATCTCACAAGCTCTGATTTCATCAGTAGACCGCGATTGCTTAAGTGGTTGGGGAGGGCATGTTTATCTCGTGTAAGCATTCTACTCATCTCTTGCGTTCTCGCATTTTATATACTAGAACATAGACGGTAGAACCTCATTCATTTGGGTGAATTTCGTATCATGTAACAGCACGCCGACCGAAGTGACTGAGAGAATTCTCAAGGGAAGGATGGATTGATTTTTCAAGCTCAAAAACTCTGTTTCTTTTCTTTTTGCACTCTACTGGCTGGCTACTGTTGTTGGTACAATCTATTGATTGTTGGTGATTTGATGTTTAATGTTAAACTTACAGATTCATATCATTAGCAATGTCGTTATTTCGAATTGGGCCACCTTAATTATGTCGTTACATTATATACATAACGCGTTTTTATGCATTTAAAGAGGTAGTTGTCATTAAATACGTCTTGATGGATTGTGCTGTGACCAGAAAGTAATTGTTGCTGCAAATTTGCTAAGTTAAGTGAAAATAATCGCACAAAGCCAAACCGAAATAGAGAAATCGTTCGTGTTCTTTTTTTGCACTGTTCTTGATTTTATGAATATTGGAAGAATACTAAGGAAGAATATCAAAGTTTTGGTTCAAATAAACAGTTATATTTTATTCTCATTTAAAAATGTGAAATTAATTAATTAATATTAATATTTTTTAATGTAAATCGCAATCACAAACAAATTAATAATTTGATGACTTTGAAGTAAATGTGGAAACAAAATATTTCAAAGGCTATGCACGAATACATTTCACCCAGACACAAGCCTCAATTATATATCCATATATACTTCACCCCTCCTAAAAACATCATGATATTAATTGAATGCTAACATTTTCAGCATCACGGCCATTTCTTGAGATACTTTAAATATTCATTTCTTTCATATCCAATAAGCATACTGGTTGGTGTAGTATTTATAGCACTAAAACCTACTAGAACCTACTAAAACCTTCTAGTAATTTATAGAATATATAACCACTAAAATATATTAATAAGGTGTAAAATTCTCAACCATTCAAAATCACCTTGTCCTCAAGTGGACAAATAAAACTCAAAAAAAATTAACTAAGCATAAATTTTCACTTTTAGACTATAAAAATATAAGTCCAGCAAATATGGCTCATGAGGCCCAAACCAAAGCCCAATCATATAACCAACCATATCAATTAGGTAAATGTAAGAAAGGCCCAACCCAACATAATTATAATTGCAGTTTCTCCGGTTCAATCGATGGCAGGTATGAGATGCTGAGAATGTTGAGACTGCAATGGGTGTTTCCGGCATGGACGATTTTAAAAATAATTTAAAATGTATACACCATATTTTAAATTTATCAACCCTAAAAAATCATTTTAAAGTGATTTTAAATATTGAAAAATAAATATAATCGTATTTAGAAGAGATGAAACTGTATTACTAAACAAAAAATTAAACTAAAATCCCCCTGATAATGACTTATTTGCATATATATGATAATAACTAAATATTACACGAAAATTAATAAACTATACATATGTTAATTTTTACCAAAAAATAAAATTAATTGTTACTAATGAGACGTTCCAAAAAAGAGTACTGGTCATTATTTTATGGAGTAAAATTTAAATTATATAAAATACATTATAATTTGACAATAGGACATGTAGTGTGTACATAAAAATGGGACAATGGATATTCTCAATGAATTCAATCCGCATTTAGGTGGGATATTATTTTCTTTTTCGAGCTAACTTCTAATGAATATTCAACACTAAATTCAAGCTTAATTATTTCTATGTTGTGATTAATTTTAATCTAATTTATGAAATTAATTCATCATCTTCTTAGTACATAAATTGTGCAATATTATAAATTCGTTATAATTGTACAATATGTGCGATCCCAGGCAACACTGATCCATAGGCCCTAGCTACTCCCTCCGATTTTTTTTAGTGTCGTATTTCATTTTTTTTCTTATTTCTAAATAAGTGTCCTATTTCAAAATTTTAGAATTTTAGAGTATATTTATGACAATTTTTCAATTTTGCCCTTATATTTATTATGCTATTCAATATAGGGTATATAAGTAAAATTTTCATTTTATTGGTATGTGTGATTTAGTAAAATTGGACACTTATTTAAAAACGGAGGGAGTACTATTTTACTTTAATGGAATCTTAGTATTTTAAAACATTTATTACTGACTAATAGTGTACTTGTTTAATAATTCTTTGATTTATAAATAATAAAAATCTGAAACCATGAACTGTAATTGTCATCTGACGTTAGGATTTTTAATTTAACTTAATTTATGAATAAAATTAAAAGATTGGTGGATCAAAGAATAGTTTGGCATATTAATTAATTTAGTTTAAACATTAATTATGAGAGGTGCAGAAAGTTTTTCATTGATCACATGCATCACTCTTAATAGTTTTATTAATAATATTATCACTGCTTTAATTAATTACTAACCCATTTCACATATGCTGATACTCCTATTATTTATAATATTTTATATGAAACTAAGACTTTAACATGAACTTTCGACAGTACAATGAATAAATGTATTTTGGGATATCTAGAGGACTATTATTTATTTTCCATTAAGCTAAATTTTAATTGTGAATTAAACAGATTGGTTAAGACTTAAGAGCATCCTGAATGTAAGAGTCAGGATTGAGGCTCGCTAGTCGCTATTCGAGAGCTTGAGATCGGACAGGAGCTTTGTATTGAGAAGTTACGAAATTTGGAGATGACACTTTGAAATTAGAGCTAGTGCGAGCCTCATACAGAGACATCATGTTACTCAAGATGAGATCGACGCTATCATGGTATGTTAGACCACTGAATTGTTATAGCTTATACACTATACAGAGATATCTTCTTTGATATTCTTTGAGAGGCTCGTACAGTTGTATGCATTAAGTTAACTGCAATTCTTGCGTTTCTGAAGTAAATAACTAGTTTATCTTCTGAAGGATATTTTAGAGTATTCTTTGCATATTCCTCAATACCTTTTTCATCAAAGCCAACACCAACACATACTTGCATGAAATTGTTCTAGTTATGGTATTTGTACTAGTTATTTCAATCTCTTAGTTACTCATTGATTATTCAAGAATTGAAACTGTTCTTTTTCTGATCCCAGAATTCTCAAGTGACAATTTTCTTTTTGCTTTATTGACAGTTGGGTGGTTGTTTCTGACTCCCCACCGGAGCCACCCTGTTGGAGGAAAACATCCGGAATAGTAAACTGATTTTTATTGAGCTATTGTGTTGCAAGTGGACAACAAATGGGACTGTACATGTAAGTGTTTTGAGGAATCCACAGTTGAAAGTCCCTTGAATATGGAGTGTGATATGCTCAAATTCAACCGCCCATCTTTTTATTACTGGTACCAATAATTATTATCTAGTGTGCATTTGCTGTACCAACCAAACACAAATCAAGATTGTTTCCAATGTTGTTTTCCAGATTATACTATTCATTAACGTTTTATTTTAATATTGTCTCCTAGTTAACGCTTTAAAAACCTAAAAAACTTGTTGATACAACTATCTACAATTTCAAACAAAAATTATAAATCCTTAACCAATAAACTTTAAAAAACAAGATAATCACAAATCCTTAACAAATAAATTTTAACAAAACAAGATACCACAAATCCTTAACAAATGAACTTTAACAAAACAAGATAATCACAATTCATATTCAATCTCCAACAACACTATAAACAACTCAATCTCCAACATCTAGCAATTTCAATCTAGTTCCAACAAATATTAAAAATGAACTATAGTCTGTTACAAAAAATCATTTCAATCTAGTTCATGCAACTTGAAACTCCAACATGCAACCAACCTGAAAATGTTAAATTTAATTTAGTTCCAAATAATATTATATTGAAGTTGAAATAAGTGAATATATTAAAATTTTACTTTCAAATTATGTAGCTAACAATGTGGATGATGGAGAAAATATTTGAGTGTTATCTTAATTGATGTTTGCACGTGTAAAATAGGGGTAACTTCTATAATAACCATTTTGTTATAGTAAACCCAAATAATAGCCACACGTATAAAAAACCATAAATCTAGCCTTGTATGTCTATAATACCCTCCATCTAATTAATTCCTTCAAAATACTACAGAATTTAAAAATAAAATTTGGTTTATAATTAAATATTATACCCTACCATATGAACCCTAGGCATGAATCTATAATAATAATTTATTAATACAATACACCGATGAAAAATAATTAAAGGAGAAACAATAATTATGGAAGAATAGTTTTTTAATTAATTAATGAAAGGGCAATAAAGGAAAAATTAATACAGAATGGTAACTATTACATTATAAAATTAGAGATGGTTAAAATTTTTGTTTGCTATATTAATTTGGCTATTTCAGCCTATTTCGCCTGTAAAATAAGTAAAATAGATATAGGTACACATAATTTGTTATCTACATAACATAAAATTTAATACAAAAGCAGTGACTTCTGTGCTAAACAACAATCGATAACTTACGTGCTAATTGTAGAAGGGCAGTGAAGTCTGCGGCTGAATATATTTTCCCTATTTTATCTACAAGATGGCTAGCATACACATTTAAAAGTATCCCTTAAGACCAGGAAAAATATCTCATGCAGTTTCCCTAGTTTACATGCTGACAAGAAACTGAGTTTGTCCAAGAAAAGGTTCGGCATGATAATGTCTTTCCTTTTATTTGGTTCAGGTTTGGTCCATACTTTTGCCAACCTGTTATTGCTGGATTGGGTGACGATGACAAACCCTTCATTTGCACCATGGATTCCATTGGGGCAAAGTACGTCAAACTCATTTTCTTCATTTCTCATGTGCTTGTTTTTGTTTCATTAATTTGCTAGTGAGAATGATTGGTCTTAACTTCACATTGTAAGTGACAGAGAAACTATAACTAGCTGTGAAAACTTGGGTTCAGTTTGTAGTAATTTAGTGTAATTATTATGAATAACTAAGTTTCTACTATTCGGTGCTCATCTTGAGGCTGTTAAATTAGTTTATTTTCTAGTAGATAGCATTCCATCATTCGTTTATTTTCTTTTCTTCATATGAACGCAGGGAACTTGCCAAAGATTTTGTTGTTGCTGGAACTGCCTCTGAATCACTCTATGGTGCCTGTGAATCAATGTTCAAACCTGACATGGTGTGCTACTGTACTTATTATTGTTTATATCTGGCTAATTGCTATTTCATAAAACTCCACATATTTTTTCTCTATAAACAAAATCGCCACCCGTGAAGTCCCATTGTTACCAAATTTCAGGAAGCTGAGGAGTTGTTTGAGACCATCTCACAAGCTCTGATTTCATCGGTAGACCGCGATTGCTTAAGTTGTTGGGGAGGGCATGTTTATCTCGTGTAAGCATTCTACTCATCTCTTGCGTTCTCGCATTTTATATACTAGAACTTAGACGGTAGAACCTCATTCATTTGCGTGAATTTCGTATCATGTAACAGCACGCCGACCGAAGTGACAGAGAGAATTCTCAAGGGAAGGATGGATTGATTTTTCAAGCTCAAAAACTCTTTCTTTTCTTTTTGCACTCTACTGGCTGGCTACTGTTGTTGGTACAATCTATTGATTGTTGGTGATTTGATGTTTAATGTTAAACTTGCAGATTCATATCATTAGCAATGTCGTTATTTCGAATCGGGCCACCTTAATTATGTCGTTACTATATATACATAACGCGTTTTTATGCATTTAAAGAGGTAGTTGTCATTAAATACGCGTTTTTATACAAAGATTACTTGACAACTCTCTCAGACATTTTCTCCAACACTTGTGCATAGATTACTTGAGCTCTTTCTCCTAATATTCCCTTGTAAACTTGCTCTTCTACCATACTCGTATCAGAATTAATGAATCTGGCATTGATGAAAATGAAAATAAAAATAAAACTAAAAACTTTTCAAGACAATTGGCAATACCCACGAACTTTTCATTATTAAATCTTGGCTTGTAATCTCATAAGTCCATCATGATACAGCTGAGACAAATGAAATTCCTAAAAATCTATCAAATTGATTACTTGTTACATCATCGAGTTAAAGCTTGTGAAGTCATAATATGCAGTATTAATTTTAACTAGGCTGAACACCAGTTATTAGTAACTGAGGTGGTACAATCAAATTAGTCCTGCAGAATCTTGTGCAAGTTTGTCACTGCCCGAATTCAGCTTTCTCATAAATTAGGCCTGCTAACTTGTTTAATTAGCAAGTATTATTCCATGCTTGAATACTATTCTTTGATGACAATTCCTAATTTAATGAGGAAAGTTTCTCTCGAGTGGTTTAATGCACAGATTACCCAAATCGATAATCAACACCCAGTCACCTACTGATTCTGCACCCTGTAATATTAAGAGACGACATGCCTCAATCTTTATCTACATATTGAAAACTCCAAGGCATACGTTAAGATTGTGATAAAAGCGACAATACTCCAATAAGAGACAAATATGTCCATGTAGACAACAACTGTGGCATGAATCCACACTTTCTAAGTCCAAAAATATTGGCCTAAACACAACGCTAACTCATTAAACACAACTCTCTTGTGGCTGATGGAGGAGGTGCAAGCCCCAAAGGCGGTGGAGGGTCTGGAGGCATAACGACTAAATATGAAATTAAATTTGTTTCTGGGCTTCAATGTCCTTGCATTTGTTAGTTAAGGTATCCCGTAAGGTTGTTGACCTGAATAATCTGCATAGTCTTCTGAACATTAATAAATAATAATGAGAAGGCTTTATCATGTATTGAACATGTGTTTTACTTGTCTGCCTATTAAAAGATGAAATCTGGACTCAGGTATGGTGGTTCTGATAGTTAAGCTGGGTTGTTTGGTGCCTATTTTATATATTTGCCATTTTACAATAGTAAAATGATTATTTAACATTCATATGTTTTTTGTTTTTGCAGAAGGTACAATAAAGACAAAAAGGATGAAAAAGTGGAGCCAGAAGTTGATCCTGAAATTATTGTGGGTGCTTGCTATTTTCAGTGTATACAGGAAACATGGTTAAATCAATGCAATTTTGGAGCTTGGATTTCCATTTTAGGTTAAAAAGTTTCTTTTTTACCTCTTCTGAAATGGTTAGTAGTTTGGATCTATATATGATCTTGTTGTGTGTGACAAAATTGGTAAGTGCAGCCACTTTAAATTTGGTCTAATTTCACATGCACCATCATTTTATTTCTTTGTATGTTGACATTATTCAATAGTCAGGTTTTGATTTTTAATCTTTTAAATTTAATTATTCTTCTTGATTCCACACATGTTACATAAATATTGAAATCATTAAAAAAAATTTAAAAATGGTACAATTCTTAGGATAACACAAGAATTGTATAACACAAAGACATTACATGCAGTCTATAATTAGAAAATCCCCAATTATTTATTTCCTTCATTTCAATTTTGCACAATATTAGACTTGTATCCTTCATCTTTTAGACTTCTCGCCAAGGATTTGAGTCTGACCTTGATTTCCCTTTCTTGTTTTTTTGTAACTTTTCTTTCAATCTTCGTCTCAATCGAAAAAAAAAATAGTTTTTAATTTAAACTAATATAGCACAAGAATCGGAAGCGGAGGTGGAGTCATCGGATAGCGCGGTGGAGTCATCGGATAGCGCGGTGGAGGCATAGGATAGGGCGGTGGAGGCATAGGGTACCGCGGTGGAGGCATAGGGTACCGCAGTGGATACGGACGCAGAGGCGGAGGCCGGATACAATCTCGTATCGATAAATTCCAAATCTTTCATATTGTCGCTAAATATTTTAATTTAAACAAATATAGCACAAAAATCGGAAGCGAAGGCATAGCCGGATACAGCGGATACGATCTCGTATCGATAAAGTGAGCTTAAACTCCATAAATAAGGATAGAGAATAGAGAGAGAGGAGGATTGAGATACTTCAATATTCATTTCATTCATATCCAATAAGCATAATGTGTAGTATTTATAGCACTAAAACCTACTAAACCTACTAAAACCTTCTAATAATTTATAGAATATATAACCACTAAAATCCTACTAGAACCTACTAAAACCTTCTAGTAATTTATAGAATATATAACCACTAAAATACTATTAATAAGGTGTAACATTATCAACCATTCAAAATCACCTCCTCAAGTGGACAAATAAAACTCAGAAAAATTAACTAAGCATAAACTTGTAATATAAAGCCCTCTTTTAGACTATAAAAATATATGTCCACCAAATATGGCTCATGAGGCCCAAACCAAAGCCCAATCATATAACCAACCCAAGATAATTATAATTGCAGTTGTTTCTTTACGAAACTTAGGCCTGGAGGTGCTCTTGTTTGCTGGGCTGAGCAATGGTTTGCGGCGGCGGTTCCGGTGGTATGAGATGCTGAGAATGTTGAGACTGCAGTGGGTGTTTCCGGCATGGACGATTTTGATAATGGGAAGAATATTTGCAGAGGGTAATCCTCTGTGTGACACGGCGGGGACTCGGCTGAGGAGAATGGTGATGCGGTAGAAAGAAGGATTCTCGATGGTGGCATCGATTATGTGGATCTCGTCGAAGAAGACGACTGTGCCCTTTCTGGTGCTCTCCAACGCCGCCTCCAAGGCTTCTTGCTCTCCCTTCCTGCCGCTGGTGATAATGGAGGCCTTCTCGATGTCTGACGGGTCTCCATTGGTGCTATGGTGCTACTGCGTTGCCAAATACATGAACAGGAGGGTGGTCCATATCCATGGAGTGAAGTGGTGAAAGATGACTTTCTTGGACCAAAGTATATGTTGTGGGTAAGAGTGGTGGTGTAGATGGAGAAGGATGATAAAGTTTGAAGGTTGGAGGGGATGGATCGAGACATGGGTTGTGGAGTGAGGTGGCCAGTGGTAGTGTTGAGTGAGGAGGCTTCTTGAAGTCTTCAAGTTGGGATTGAAGAGATGCAAAGGCAGCAAGAAGTTCTTGCTTGCTAGCCATGCATGACAAAATGTGGAAAAGGAAGGAGAAAGGATAAATGATACTCTCCATGAAAGCACCGCTAATGAAAACACCGGTTGAAACTAAGACTTTAACATGAACTTTCGACTGTAAAATGAATAAATGTATTTTGGGATATCTAGAGGACTATTATTTATTTTCCATTAAGCTAAATTTTAATTGTGAATTAAACAGATTGGTTAAGACTTAAGAGCATCCTGAATGTAAGAGTCAGGATTGAGGCTCACTAGTCGCTATTCGAGAGCTTGAAATCGGACATGAGCTTTGTATTGAGAAGTTACGAAATTTGGAGATGATACTTTCAAATTAGAGCTAGTGCGAGCCTCATCAGGAGTCCGTGCTCTGTGAGTCTCTCGGGTACGGGACTCCCACTCCTTATCTAGTTTTGTAATTTTTCATTTTTGATTCATTTCTGGATATATAAATCTCAAAAGAGCTCCATATTCCATAGAGAGTGAGAGAGGAGAGATGTATGTATGTGTTTAATGGGACAAGGTTGCAAAGAAGAAAGAGAGGAGTGGGTTGTGACTTGAGACTTGAGAGACATAGCTAGGAACACTTTACCATAAACCTATTAACTAAAACATGTGCCCCTCACTAGGATGACAATTTAGACCGTACTAACTTAAGCCCGTTCAAGTCTGATGACAATGAGTCGTTCAAGCCCGACTCGATAATGTCATGAACCGAGTTTGGACCAAAATCTTAAGTCCGATGGATGGACTTGGGTCAATTTTTAGGCCCGACCTGACATTATTATATTTAATATATAAATTATAAATATAATTACATAATATTATTATTATTATTACTATATAATAAATATAAATGAGTATACATATTAAATAAGATATATAGCTAAATAAGTTTGGATTTAGTATTTTTAATGTATTAGAAATAAAAATAATATAAAACAAATAACAGACTCGGCCCAAGCCAGCCCGATTTATATGGGCCTGAGTTTAGGCATAACTTTCAAGGCCAACCGAACCATGGGTCGGACTTAGGTTAGTACATATAACCACGGTCCGAGCATGTGCATAGAGAAACCCGGCCCAGCCCAGCCCGGACATTCCCTTCCCTACCCCTCACATTCACTAATTCAACAATAAAGCACCACCAATTAATATATTAATATAACCACACAATCAACTAGCTTAATGGGCATTTAACGAAACACTGGAGTTGGGCTTAGCCCAATAACAGAAAAATGTAATTGGGCTTAGCCCAACAACATGAAAACGTAAGCTTAGCCCAATAACGATAAATGTTCTATATAATTTATTAAATAATTCCATATTTTATAAAATGCGTCAATAGCTTTCTTAGTTGGGTGATTTCAAGATTAAGTAACTCGCTAACATTGTATTAACACATTGGCTAATCATGAGTTATCAAATTAGTCGAGCGAGCTTTTTCATGCTTGATTTGTTAAAATTTTCTAATTGCGGTCGAATCCAATAACATATTATCAGGTATGTGCTTATTCGATACTGCTCACTCATCCTGCGAAATTGACACATATTTTAATTATAATTAAATTTTATGATATATTTAGAAAAATACGAGAAGACACACGTTGAAAAATTGGATTGAAGTTTGTGATAAGATAATGTTACTACCAATAACCCCAACAACGTTATTAAAGTAAACTAAGAATTCTTTTTCATAACCTTTTCTTGTGGTGTTTCCAATCTACACATGCAACAAACATTTATACAAGCAAGCTATCTCTTATTTTATATTTATTACATACACATATTTATTAAAAGGTAGAAATCGTGATTACAAGACATAACGTGCCTTAAAACACAAACCTATTTTAGTGGAAAAGTCAAATTCCAAATGTTTTGACCCTCAAACAATCCCTCACGTGTCCCATTAAACTCCCCAAAGCTTTTTTTTTTTATTTCTGACAAATTGACCACTTTTAACGGAGACTGTCAAAAATGAAGCGTGACTACTTTAGCGAGATTGGATTGAATTATAATTAATTAAGGTTAAAGTCTTACCTACCCACACTTCTAAACCCTTTGTTAATTGCTAATCATACTATGTTTAGTGGCTGCTTTATTTATTGTTTTGTGATAATTATCTTGGCCACCTTCCTACTTGTCAACACCTAATCTCATCTTTATTTATTCTATAATTAATTATTCTTTTAGTTATTAATTTGGATAATAATCTAATTTAGTTTAGGTTGAAAAGTTGGGGCTGCTTTTTCTTGAGGTCAAGAATCATGTGAGTTTGAATAATGACAAAATTTGCTTGGGTGGATTTTATTGGGACAATAATAGGTTACTTTTAATATTAGTATATACATGTAATAAAATATAACATTGATTAAAAGGAAATCAATAGGTTCACTTTGGCTTTTGTTAGGAGTGTAGGAGATTTTGTTAGTCCATAATTATCACTTAATTTATACTCTATTTTATTGATCTATTTTTCAATGTTGTGTTTACTTATGAATAGATTCTTACAATTATAGCATATACCTTTATAATTGTATGATCATGATGTGTATATGAAAAATAATAAAATGAGAAAAAAAAATCATATATATCATTTATTTATCATTAATTATATTACTATTTTAAATTGGATGAAAAGATATGATTAGGTTTATTTTTTATTCTAAATTCATTTCACACTTGAATCTTAATTTATTAAAATTAATTGGTGAAATATTTTTTCATTTCTCACGGAAACGGTCTTTCTTATATATAAAATAGATCAGATAATAATTAATCCTTATATAAGAAATCAGAAAAAAAAATTTAATTATTCAATTTAATAAATAAATAGATATAATATTCACTACAATTAACATCTATTTTTTTTATATAAAAAAACATGTTTCTATAATTATGAAAATTATTTTAAATTATGTTATTTTCACCATTAATTCCAAACTATATGAATGGTATAAATTATTTCACATTTATAACAAATTGAAAATGATTTTGCAATATAAATATAATAGGAAAAATGAGATGTGCATGCAAATCGTTGATTGATATCAACATTATACCTAACGCATGCAAATCGTTGATTGATAATTTATTTAATTTTATTAATTAATAAATCACCAAAATCCCCACCACGTGCTTTTTTGTCTTTTACTTTGTTTTAATTTTAATTTTAATTTTTATTTTATGTCAACTGACAAAATTTACAGTCATATCATTTCGAATCCACGAAGCTGATGTTATAACTATTTTATATTAATTATTAATTGTGACGAATTCATGTATTTAATTAATTATATAGATTGAAAAGGAATAAAATTTACACAATTATATAGCTTGCACAATTCAAAAATATAGGCGTGGAATATACCACATTTATCACCCTTACGTTATTTTATACATTTCTTTTAATAATTGTGTTCAAAAATTTAGTATCGTACTTATCGGGACGGAGGGATTACTATCTTCCAACATGTTTTAAGAATACTCTCTTCTGTAACTATGCAAATAGTATAATATTATATTTATGGGTGGACACAGAATTTTTTATTTTAAAAATATTTTATTATAAATATTAATTCGTATAAAATAATAAAAATATGTGAAGCAATAATCGACAAGATGATCGGCAGTTCAACACGACTAAATCTCGACTGTCAATCATGACATGAGAGCTACTCGTACCGCTGCAAAAGGTGTTATACTGAAAATTTGTCAACGTAAAAATCTTAAAAAATTTAAAATTTTCGGATAAGGTGTTTCAGCTAACCCTAACAACATCCTGAATCCGCCAATACTTGTATTGTAAATACTATATAATGGAAACATTCAATCTCAAATAATTTGGAATAACTCAAACACCGTAAATGTAACTATTAAATGAATACATCAATCTTTTCAAATATTTCCTTTCCCCTAAAACTCTTCCTCAATAATATCGAAAACATCCAAACGTAAGTCCCCTATAATTTTATGTGACAAGGTTACTTTCAATCTAAAATAATATATTTAGGAAAACATTTAACTGACGCAATCCAATTAAATCCTTTTGCTAATTACAATTAAGGTTCTTTTTTTCTTGTATTTTTGTCACAAATATAGGGGCACTTTGGGAATTTGTGCAACATGGGAGGAATTGAAAGCAATTTCTATAGATTTAACCCATCTTCAATGTCATCTTTTGCCCACATAAGAATTGTTTCTTTTTTTTTTGTTTTAATATTTATCATACTTTATTATGTAAGTATAGGTCTTCACACTTTTGAAAATTCTGAATCAAAATCAAACCAATATCACCATTTGAAATTGAATCAATGTATGATGGTTAAAATATTAAGTTTTTATGAAATTATGTCTAAAAAAATAATGTATTCTTTATAAATGATCCAAACTGATAATAAAAGTATATTTTTTGCGAACAAAAACTATTTATATTAAAAAGTACTTTCTCCGTCCACCAAAGTGTTTAACACTTTGACATAACACGCGTTTTAAGAAAATAGGTTGACTTTGAGTGAAATGTGTAAAGAATGTACTGAGTGGAGTGTGTAATGAATGTAGTAAGTGGAGATTGAGTCTCACTTATAATAATTATTAATTGAGATATGTGTAGAAAAGTAGAGTTATTGGAGTTTGGGTCCCACATGATTATAATTTTTAATTGGATTATATGTGTAGAAAAATTACTATAAATAGAAAGTTTGAAGTGCTAAACACTTTTGTAGACAGTCCGAAAAGAAAATACGTTAAACCCTTTCGTGGACGGAGGGAGTAATAAAAAAAATAAAAAGGATATATAATTGAGTGGAATAGAGTGGATCATAGTTTGCAATGAAGGACAAAAAATAAAGACAAGAAAAAATCACATCAAGAAAATTAAGGCGGCTGCAACTTGAACTTTAGTCAAATTTTATAATTAGAGAACAATTAATGTAATATTTTATTTTAGATGAAATTGATGGGTGATATTGGAGGTTTCCATACTTCACATGGGAAAAGATTTGAAAATTATATTATTAAATACTCTGTTTGTGACTTTAATGTTAGTTTGTTTTATTATTTGAGCTATTCTATTAAAGTTGATTTTTTTAAATAGTAAAAAAGTAGTCTTTAAAATTTATAGATCTTATTATCTTTTTATTTTTATATTATTTTATTTTACGTAAAACAAAACAATTTAGATTTAATGAAACGGGATGAGTATGAATTAATGACAAAAATAGTTGTGGTGTTGGAGGATATTATTTTGTAATCAGTCAATTATCGTAGAGTTACCAAATCATTATAATAACAATTTTTGTTATAATCGATAATGACAAAATTATATTTTTGATGGAATTTTCCTTAGTTTAATTCATAATAGATTTAAAAGGTGAAGTTCGAATTTAAAGATTACCATCTCAACTTCTTAATTAATAATAATAAAAATATATAATATTGTATTTAGAAATTAAAAGTTTTGTATATTTGTAGACACCTTAATAAACATTAAAAACCCGAATTTGTTTAGAGTTTATATATTTACAAATAAAAATAATTATTAATATTATTGATAATTTGTTTAAAATTTTATTATATAAAAATTAAATTATAAATATAATCACAAAACTCAGAATCCAATATCTGAACATTAATCTCCGTCTCCTACGATAACACACGCACACTTTATTTTATTTTTATTTTTTAAAATGGTACTCTCTCCGTCCACTAAACTTTACACAATTTCTTTATTGGGAAATCCTACTAAAAATGACACCATTCTTACACTACCTTATACACTTTCTTTAATATCTGTGCTCATAAATTTTATGTCATCATCATTGGGATGGAGGAAATATTATACTCCCTCCGTCCACGAAACTTCTTCCTGCTTTAAACTTTTCATTTATAGTAATTGGACCCACCACACTCTCTACACACTACTCAATTTAATATAATATATTAAGTGAGACTCAAAATCCACTAACTACACACAACACAATTTAAAACAATATATCAAGTGGACCCTAATTTCACTCACTAGATATCATCATTAAAGTTAAAAACACTAAATTAAAATCCGCATCGAATCAAATTAGGAAGATGTTTCATGAACATAGAAAATATTTCTTTTTATTTCATGGAAATAAATATAAAAAAAAACATACTCTCTCCGTTTTTTTATAAGTATCATATTTCATTTATTTACGCATACCAATGAAGTATTACAGTTACTTATATAACCCCATCAATTTATTATATTCACACTTTTATAAATGCATTCATACACTTTACTTTCATATTATAAAAATATTAAATAAGGATAAAATGAGAAAAATGATATATTTTTTGTCTAGATTTTTGAAATTGAACACTTATTAGAAAATAAAAAATATATCAAAATATGACATTTAAAAAAAACGGAGGGAATAAACGGGAAAAAAGGGTGGAGGTGGAAAGTAGAAGCGGCGCCGCCTACAAATGCGGGCGTTTGTGGTGGGGATTTTGTCACCATTCACCACTCCCATATTAGGACATTCAATTTGTGGGCCCCACCACCCTTCAATTATTTTATTAAGTTCACTTCACTTGGTCGATTTTTTGTGCTCATTGCGAACCTTCCTCCTCCCTTCCCTTCCTCACTACTTTCCCCCCCCTTTTTTTTTTAATATGTCGGTAAATTAATAAACTATTATCCATTTCTTCTTTATTTTAGGTAATAATAATTCATTTTTTTGGATAAAAATTAACTTAAGAAATATTTATTTTTTTGGAGTATATAGTTCTCAAATATTATTTAATAATCATGTAAAAAATGAATCTTTATTAGATAGACATATGAAATAATTTAACTATTACACTTTACCCATTTACATTCTTTGAGGTTGTGCAGACGATGTCACTGATTTTTTTTAGTTGTCGACCACATTTCTAGCGGTAAGGAAAGGAGGAGATGTAATAAAATTTTAGTATAACAATTTTCTCTTTATTTTTACTTGATGAAAGATTATTTTTATGAATTATGATTGTTTATATATTATACTTTTTCATTATCTATGTATATAGTCTATTAAAAATATACTCTTTTTTATAAATATTATTTCATAAAATATATAATATTTTAAAATTTATATGTAAATTATACTTTTTCTATTCACGAAGATATATTCATATTATCTATTTATATCATCTATTAAAATTAATTTTAAAAAAAAAATACGATCTCATAAAATATTTAATATTTTAAAATTTATATATAATTAATTTGGGAATATGAAGGTAGGGGCAAGTGGACGGAGCATTACTTAATTTACTTGGCAGTCATGGAATATCTCTTCATTAAAAGAGGGACACATAGTTGACCTTCCATCATATATTAGGATTCAGATTTTTTATTGTCTAATAGTGTGATATTTTTTATTATATTAATACGAATGTGACGCATGTCATAATTTATAGTTTAAATTTTAACATATATATAACTTAAATTTTGAACGCAATCATAAATGTTAGTCTCAATCTCGTATTAATGTAATAAAGTACTCCCTCCGTCCACGAAAGTTCTTTACATTTTGCCATTTTAGTCCGTCCACAAAACTTCTTTACAATTCAAACTTTTCATTTATAGTAAGTGGACCCACCCAACTCATACACACAACTCAATTAAAAATAATAAATCATGTGGGACCCAAACTCCACTCAATACACACAATCACTTAAAAATAATAAAATAGGTGTGTCCCAAACTCCACTCACTATATACTCTTACACAAAGTCAAACTGTTATATTAAAACCCGTGCCCGATCAATATGACAGGAACTTTCATGGACGAAGGGAGTATGTTGTATGATTAAACAATAGTGAATCACATTCCCCACCCATATTAGTTATTCGAAATTGGTTTTCTTGTTACACAATATATACATATATATAGGTCTTACCCACTCCAACTACTTTGACTACAATTAATAAAAATCAACCCTTATTAATTTTATTCCAACACTAATCCTTATAATTAGTTGCTATTGAACAATGATTAGAAAATTTAATTTCACATCTTTGAATTAATTGACTTTATTAATTTTGTTTTATAGAAAAGTGAGGGTTAGGCCACCGTTTGCATGGGGCTCCGACGTGTCACCGAACCCACTTCACACACCCGAATCCGTCCAAAACTCATTACGTATGCAGTGACAGAATCACAAAGCGGGCCCACCACTTGCCCTACCGCCACGTGTCCCTTCGCTACCTTATCACCCACGTGTGTTCTAGAACCCGCCGCCTATCCCCGACACGTGTCCCTCCCTTCCGCTATATATACCCCTTCCTCCCTTGCGTTCTAAGTTTCAGAAAACCCCTCCTTCCCCACTCTACCTTATCTCTCCCCCAAATTCACACACAGAGAGATGCAGAAAGCAGAAATGGCGGCCGTTAATCTGCAATTACCGCCGGGATTCCGATTCCACCCTACCGACGAAGAGCTCGTGATGCACTACCTTTGCCGGAAATGCGCCACGCAGTCGATCGCCGTTCCGATCATCGCCGAAATCGACCTCTACAAGTACGATCCATGGGAACTGCCAGGTATAAAACCGGAGCGCAAATTATTCCTCCAAATTTACGGCGATTTTCGCAGATTGTGAGCTGATTACGGCATTGTTGAACTGATTGCAGGCTTATCTCAGTACGGCGAGAAGGAGTGGTACTTCTTCTCCCCAAGGGACCGGAAATACCCGAACGGTTCGCGGCCGAACCGCGCGGCTGGGAGCGGTTACTGGAAGGCGACCGGCGCCGATAAGCCTATCGGACAGCCGAAAACCGTCGGAATAAAAAAGGCTCTGGTGTTCTACTCCGGCAAGGCGCCGAGGGGAGAGAAAACTAACTGGATTATGCACGAGTATCGCCTCGCTGACGTGGACCGCTCGGCGAGGAAGAAGAACAGTAATAGCCTTAGGGTGGGTAATCTCGAATATTCCAATCGAATTTCAATTAATTAAATTACATCAAATAATAAATAAAAAAAAATGATGACCGAATTCGATGAACAAGGACTGCGGGGTAGTTTAGTAAATTGAAGACGCCATTGTTGATCCTTATCTTCTAAAATGGTGGTCAATTTTTCAAAATAAGAAATCGACGGTCTGGATTTTTAATTTGGAATTGATTCGATGTTTACAGCTGGATGATTGGGTGCTGTGCCGCATCTACAACAAGAAGGGGACGATCGAGCGGCGGCAGCAGGTGCAGGTGAGCCGGGATGTGACGTCGGAGGAGGATAGGAAGCCGGTGATACTGACGTCAGTGCCGGAGTCATCGCCGGTGGTGTACGACGACTTCATGTACCTCGACGCATCGGATTCGATCCCGCGCATGCACACGGACTCGAGCTGCTCAGAGCACGTGCTCTCGCCGGAGGTGCAGAGCGCGCCGAAGCTGTCGGAGTGGGAGAAGTCGGCGCTAGACTTCCCATTCGGGTACTTGGATGGAGTCGGCTCGGGAGGAGCCGGCGGGTTGATGATCGGCTCGGCGCAGTACCAAGGGAATTACTCGCAGATGGAGCCGTCGATGCAGGAGGTGTTCGCGCCGTACATGAGCAAGCCGTTCTGAGGGGGCGTGGGGCCCGCGCCTCTGCTGTCGCACGTGGCACAGGAGACTCGTGTCGTGTCGTGTCTATGAGTGTGCATTTGCGGCGGAGTACTTTAATTAGCGTGGTGGTGTAATAGTGATTAGTGTGTACTTAATTTGTATTAGTCAAATATTATGGCCTTTTGCACTTATTTGCCGGGAAACTGTAATTACAAAGAAAATTGGGTTTTATGTAAATCCATTCCATTTAAACTAAATTAATAAAATAATAACTACTTTTTAATTTTTAATATTGACTTGTTTTCTTAATATTGATTTGTGTTTTTTTCTAAATTGTCACAAAAATAATATTTCACCTATTTATATCGTACTACTTTCGTTCCAAAAGTGAATATTGTTTTCTTTTCAGATTTTCTATTAAGAGAGAACTTTCTAAAAAAGGTAGTCATTTTTTATGAAAAAAAAAAAATACTTTTAAAGACTTAGTTTAAAAATAATATTTCATCTATTTGTAAAATAATATTTTGTTTATTTATTATTATTTTTTATGATAACCTTTGTATTCTATTTGGTGGAATAAACTTTGAAATTCAATTAAAATATAACCATTAAAAATTGATAAAAAAGATAGTAGTGAGAATAATGTGAGACAAAAAGTGAGCCCTTTCATCTGGTTAAATACTATGGGTGAAATACATAATTAAAAATCAATAAATGAACATTAATTGTCTATGCATAGACACATAAATCTATACCATTAACGAATACACAGAATGTCATTAATCTATGTGTAGTATAAAATTTACACTTAATTTATTGCATGAAGTGTATTTCGATGTGCATGTCATGGTCATTACTCATGAGTTTGCAAATGTAATTATTATATGCTACAACACACATTCTTTTTATAATTGTAACTAAATCTAAAGCAAAAGGTGGTCCAAAACAACGTGTCCGTTTGTCTTATATACCTCGTATTTACCCATCTAGCACTTTCCTAGTTTTTACTAAGTTAGTGTACAAAACTTTTCACCATAGTAGTAATAATTTCTCTCTCTTTTAGCTGTAATTAATATTTGATGTAAGCATGTCATGACTTGGACATGTGAATATTGAATTGGAGATTTGCTTTTGATCAAGATTTAAGAATATTTTGAAGTAGCTCAAAAAATGTGTTTTATATAAATTCAAATACTTAATTGCTGGCCTGCAGCCACCAAAAACGTTTTTCATATACTTGTAATAATAAAGTTTTTCATACGGCAATAGTTTTCTCTAAGTATGAAAGTCGTGATTCATGTCACTATCATTGCATCATGTAATCTTATCCACTAACTAATATTGTGAGCACATTCACCCTCTCTCCTAAATCATTTTCTTAGTACACGTGTTTAAAATTAACGTGTGATGAGTAATGGAATAGAGGGAGTGTGAATTTTTCGATTTGTTTCGTACTAACGAATGTTATACAATAATGTGTAAATCTAGATCGAATTGTTCACCAATAGTGCATGCATCGGATTGCTATATTTTAATTGGATTTGGTATTTTAATATTTCTCGACACGATTCCACATATAACTATTATTTTTCTCTTTATTATCACAAAAAATTTAGATGATTTTATTCACCTGAACACATTTACCTAACATTTACTCTGTGATCTAAAAAAAACATGGAGTACTTTCTCCACTCAGACATACTCATATACATTATATTAACAATATACATATTATTTTCAAAATATCAATACCGTACAAAAAAAATTGAACGCATAAAGACCCATGTGTTTTGTTCCCTTCTTTAATATTTTTTTCATTTTGACACATTTTATTATGATAACAGACTCGAACGTCTTAAAAGTAAAATGAGTTGCCAAATTACAAAGATTCAATACTTAAGATATCCTCTTTGTTAACATTGTACACTATAAGTCCTAATTATTGGTTTTTGAGTCAACAAAATAATGGAACTTTAAAGAGAAAATACCATGCAATGTAGAGTTGGGCTATTAAGAGAATAAGGTGATAGTGGGCTTCAAAATTGTATATGGGCTTAATCCAATCTCAAAATAGGATTCATCAAATCTAGCCTCTTTGCACTATGGCTCAAAGTAAACTTTTAAATGAACAATTACATTCCAACTAGGTGTTAATGGGTAGACAAATTATCAATAGATGGACATTTGACATTTTTAAGAATTAATAAACTAAATAATTTGTGATTTATTTAAGGGATAATGGTCTGTAAATACATAAACTATTTACGATTTTTGGTATTGCACATGAACTAAAAAATCTTTCTCACAATACATAAACTACCTATTCTTTGCTTTTTTCAACATCGAGCTTATTTTGGTAAAAAAAGTGATGACATGGACCTGAATTAATGACATGTAAGTCTATATAAGCCTAAACGACACCGTTTTTCATTAAAACAAAATGACTAGGTGGACGTAGGTGGACTACCACGTCATTAATTCGGGTCCATGTTATCACTATTTTTTACCAAAATAAGCTCGATGTTGAAAAAAGCGAAGAATAGATAGTTTATGTATAGTGAGGAAGATTTTTTAATTCGTGTGCAATAACAGAATTCATGGATAGTTTATGTATTTACAGGCCATTATCCCTTTATTTAAAGTTACGATAAAAGTTCGTTCAATATTTATGTGTTTAGTAAACAAACGGAACTCAAATCTTAAATCGAGCTGTATTAAGTTTTTATATGTGAACTTGAGTCATATAATATTAAATTCGAAAGACTTGAAAACATATCCGAATATATTTTTTATGAGTTGAGTTTTGAATAGTTCGGAAACTTGTCTACGAACTTGTTCAATTAATATCAAAATACATATATATATATATATTAATTTAAATATTTTAATATATGAGCTCAAACTCAAACACAATTAAAATCTAGAAAAATGAAAAATGAATTGACCTCGGATCTTATTTATAAAGCTCAAACTGACTTTGAACCAAACTCAAATATAGCAATATTCCGTCTAGATGAAAATGCTCACTCGCTCGCAGCGGGTGAGATTAATATGTTCATGAATGATGTCGCGTGCTTAGTAGATAAATATTAAAATTTTAATAAAAAATTTATTAATTTTTAATTTTCTACTAAAATTTATTGATTAATTTATAATTTAATATTATTCAATACAAAAATTATAAAAATAATAACCAAACGAAAATGGTAATTACTCGTTACCCATCAACCATGAACACGTTAAGTTGTTCATACGGTCGAGAGGTCCTCTCGATCTAGATCGATCTAATTATAATTGACAAAAGGCACAAAAGTATTTTATAATTGAGATAAAAAGTAAATAGAAATCTGAAATAATTTATTCTGTGCAGACATGTCAGATAGAATCTTCTCATCGCAATGCAATCAAAAAATTAGTAAAAATGAAAGTGTGCGTGCAAAATAAAACACGTGGTGAAAATGAGAGAAAAAAAAAAGAAAAGAAAAAAGAAAAAGAAAATATGGAAAATCCACCACTCTGTCTCCTCTTTCTCTCTCATGTTCTACCTCCATTGAAGCTTTTCTCGAGTTAATTAATTCCACCATTCTCCCTTCGCATTCAGCTCCTTAATTCATCATAACTTCACGTTCATTCCTCGATTTTGTCGATTAGCCCGGATTCTATTGGATTGGCGCTCGCGTAAGGATAATAATTCGCCTGATCCGATCTCCCTGTGGTTATCTTCAATTTATCGCCGCGCGTAATTCCGCATTGCTGTAATTTGCAGATGTTTGCGATTTTTTCATGCGTGCGTGTATAGTCCAAGGTCTATACACCACGAGCATAAATGCGTACAGCTGTAGATGGCGATCTCCGGTTTTTGGTTGGTGGTTCAGCTTCTGCTTCGTTGCGACAATTGCGTGAATCGGCGGGGAACACTCCCGTGAGTAATCCATATGAAATGTGCGAAATTCTTCGGAGATTGAGTGGTTGGGAGATTTTTGTGAGTGAGAGATTCTGAATTTGTGGAAGAGCTGCGAAGGGGGTTAAATCGGAGGCATTTTCACCGGCTTTCCGGCTCAGGCGAATTGAGGATAGTACGATTTTTCTTCCTTCTCTGGTTTTCTACTTTTGGATGGATAAGGTTTTTGACGATTACGATAAGAAATTACTGTAGTTTGGTAGAATTGAGATTGAATGAAATGTAGGAGTCTTATTTCGGGGGAATTGAGTTCTGGTTTTGAATATGACCTAATTTGCAGGTGGCGGAGAATTTCAATTGGAAGAGGTTAAGCCGATTAGCTAATGCCGAGGATATATACTGCTCCTTCTATGAAGGAGCAAAATACTTCAACTCTATGGCAAAAAGTAAAGTAAGTTCGCTCATCATTAATGCTTCTAGATATCATAAGGGCCGTAAACGAGTCGAGTCGAGCCATAAAAATGGCTGCATGCGCAGCAGCACCGCCGAATAATTAAAATAATTATATTGTAATTATCCTAGGATGAGTACCTAACTTGAATATCAAACATACCCTTAGAATAGTTCGAGCAAGTTCAAAGTTTTTGACATGTTCTGGCTCGGCTGGACATGTAATTATTGAGTCAAACTCGGCTTGTAAGATGCTCGGTGATATTACTTTCGAGCTTGGTTCGTTTAATATTCAATGATTTTCGAGTTTGACTCAATAAAATTATCTAGTTCTAAACCAGGCTTGAGCTCGATTCGTTTACTATCGAGTCGAGCTACAAATGAGCTTTTTTCGAGCCGAGCATTGAATAGCAAAAGATATGCTAGATTTAAATTACCAACTTTTAATGAATTAAGACGATGTCAATCTTCAGGGAATCACGTGGACCTGCTGAAACGGATGATGCAGATAAGGCGAATGGTTCGGATGACGCGGATGTTTCAGATAAGGCGACCTCGAGGGTTGCTCAGTTGATCGAACAGCTACATTCCAATGCATCCACATACGAGAAGGAGCTCGTCACAGCTCGTTTGCTAGGTATAGCCAGAGCAAGGAAGGAAGGACGAGCTCTTATTGGATCTCATGGTCAAGCAATGCCACTGTTTGTGTCTATTCTTCGTAACGGTACACAGCAGGCGAAGATAAACGTTGCTGCGACTTTGAGTGCCCTATGTAAAGAAGATGATTTAAGGTTGAAGGTGCTTCTAGGTGGATGTATTCCTCCATTGCTCTCACTTTTGAAGTCTGATGCAATGGAAGCTAGGAAGGCAGCGGCGGAGGCGTTATGTGAAGTATCTTCCGGTAGACTCTCAGACGTTGGCATGAAGATATTCGTTACGGAGGGTGTGGTGTCTTCTCTTTGGGAGGCGTTGAATGCAAAATATAAGCAGGAAAAAGTGGTGGAAGGTTTTATTACAGGGGCATTGAGGAATCTTTGTGGGGATAAAGACGGGTACTGGCTGAAATCTCTCGATGCTGGTGGAGTCGATATAATTGTTAACCTTCTGCATTCGGATAATCCTGCTGCTCAGTCCAATGCTGCTTCCCTCCTAGCACGCCTCGTCCTGGCTTTCGGAGACAGTACGCAGAAGATAATTGATTCTGGGGCGATCAAAGTTTTGATCCGGCTGTTAAGTGAGCAGAAAGATGTTTCTGTAAGAGCCAATGCTGCTGAGGCATTAGAAACCCTCTCTTCTAAATCAGAGAAAGCTAAGCAAGCTATTCTTGAATCACACGGCATGCAAGTACTTATCGGAGGCGTGGTTGCTCCTTCTAAAGAAGGTATGCAAGGAGAGTGGGGGCAGGCTCTTCAGCAGCACTCAGCACATGCTTTGGCAAATATCTGTGGGGGTATGACAGCACTGATAAATAATCTTGCAGAACTTTCTCAATCACCGAGGCTGGCAGCTCCCGTTCCCGATATCCTAGGTTCGCTTGCTTATGTTTTAATGATTTTCCAGACGACTGGTGATCAAGAACCATTCAACACAAACAAGGTAGAAAGTATTTTAGTCGTGCTCTTAAAGCCTAGAGATAATAAGCTGGTACAGGAGCGGATCCTCGAGGCAATGGCCAGCCTATATGGCAATCATCATCTTTCCGTTGGAATCTATCAGTCAGAAGCTAAAAGGGCACTTGTTGGGCTCGTAACTATGTCGACCGGTGATGGTCAAGAATATCTAATTATGTCACTAATTCAATTATGTACTGAAGAGGCTACTCTATGGGAGGCCTTGGGAAAGAGAGAAGGCATTCAGATACTCATTTCGGCCCTCGGCTTGTCCAGTGAACAGCACCAAGAGTACGCAGTTGAGATTCTTGCATTCCTGACTGAACAAGTGGAAGATAGCAAATGGGCAATCACAGCAGCTGGTGGAATTCCACCACTTGTGCAGTTAATAGAAGTCGGATCCCGTAAGGCAAGTGAAGCTGCAACCAATATTTTGGCGAACTTGGGCAGTCATAGTGAAGATGTTCGAGATTGTGTCATAAGTTCTGGAGCCATCCCTGCATTTCTTTGGCTTCTCAAGAATGGTGGACCAAAGGGGCAAGAAGCCGCAGCTAATGCTTTAATAAAGCTAGTCAGGGTTGCTGATTCGGAAACCATTAACCAATTGATCGCTTTACTCTATGCGGACACGCCAAGCTCCAAAGCCCACGTCATCAAAGTTTTAGGACATATTCTTTCCTCAGCATCATCTAGTGACTTAGTGCAGCAGGGTGGTGCTGCTAACAAAGGTTTGAGGTCACTTGTCCAGATCTTTAAATCATCAAATGAGAAGAACCAGCAGCATGCAGCATCTGTTTTGACCGATATATTCAACTATCGGCATGAGATATGTGATAGCCTTTCACAAGATGAAGTTATTAATCCATGTATGAAACTTTTAACTAGCAAAACTCAAGGCATTGCAACTCAAGGCCCTGCAACTCAAGGCATTGCAACTCAAGGCACTGCAACTCAAGGCATTACATCTCAGCCAGCTCGAGCATTGGGTGCTTTTTCTCGCCCTACCAAGTCATCAAATAAGCTTTCTTATATTTCCGAAGGTGATGTGAAGCACTTAATCAGATTAGCCAAAACATCACCAATTGATTCTGCAGAAACTGCAATGGCCACATTAGCTAATCTGTTGTCAGATCCTCACGTAGCTGAGGAAGCACTGGCCGAGGATGTAGTTTCAGCTATATATAAAATCTTAGGAGAAGGATCATTAGAGGGCAAAAGGCATGCTTCAAGAGCTCTTTGCCAATTATTGAAGCATTTTCCAATAGACGAAGTACTTAGTGGGAGCTCCCAGTGCCGGTTTGCTGTTCTTGCTCTTGTTGATTCCTTAAATGCAATGGACGCGAGTAGCAATGATGCTGCTGATGTGTTGGAGGTTGTTTCACTATTGTCTCGGATGAAGCTGCTCCGCAACTCCAGTTACTCACCCTGGCACGCCCTTTCAGAAGATCCGTCGAGCTTAGAGCCTCTAGTCCGTTGTCTGTGTGAGGGATCCATCGAAATGCAAGATAAAGCAATAGAAATCTTGTCTAGACTCTCTGGGGATCAACCAATTAGGCTAGGTGATTTATTGGTTTATTATTCTAAATCACTCGGTGCATTGGCCGCTAGAGTAGTGAAATCGAAGAGCCTTGAAGTTAGAGTTGGAGGAGCAGCGCTGCTAATATGTGCTGCCAAGGTACATAGAACCAAATCAACTAACATACTCGAAAGAACCGGATGTACAAGATCTTTAATTTATGCATTAGTTGATATGGTCAAGCAAGATTCTTCGCCTCGTTGTCCCGATCTCAGATATAAAACTTCAAGATCTTATAGAGATAGATCAGCTTCAGCTTTTCGAGATGTAGATGAGTTTTACGTGCCTGATCCTGCAACGGTCTTGGGAGGAACCGTTGCCTTGTGGCTGCTGTGCTTACTTTCTTCATCCAATTCAAAGAACAAAACTACTGTGAAGGAAGCTGGGGGACTTGAAGTCCTTCATGACAAGCTTTCGAGGCACACTAACGATGATCTGGTACCCTTATCGTTCGTATAATATACACGTTCTGTAGATTTATATTTCTATACATGTTAAATATACGAAAATATTGCATGTTTATAGTTATATGCATGTATGCATGCTTCCTGAAAATTGGCTCCTTGTTTCAGGCTGAGTTTGAGGACACGGAGGGAATATGGATCAGCACTGCTCTTACAGCTGTACTATTCCAGGAATCTAAAGTCGTCTCTTCTCCGATAACTATGCATTTCGTACAGTCACTTGTTGTCCACTTGAAGTCAGACGAAGTGATCGACAGATTCTTTGCTGCTCAGGCAATGGCTAGTATTGTTTGCCATGGTGACAAAGGAACAAACCTTTCCGTAGCAAACTCTGGTGCGGTGGCGGGGTTAGTAACTCTAATCGGGCACTTGGAATCAGATATGCCGAATCTGATAGCCTTATCCGAAGAATTTTCTTTGGTAAGGAATCCTGATCTGGTAGTTCTGGATAAGCTATTCAAGATTGATGATGTCA
Organism: Leonotis leonurus; assembly: GCA_026898415.1. Taxonomy (NCBI): domain Eukaryota; kingdom Viridiplantae; phylum Streptophyta; class Magnoliopsida; order Lamiales; family Lamiaceae; genus Leonotis; species Leonotis leonurus. The sequence goes on along the minus strand of JAPKLX010000003.1, from coordinate 834,371 downwards.
GATCAGGTTCCGTTGCCCGGAAAACGATTCCGTTGCTTGTTGATTTGCTGAAACCGATTCCAGATAGACCCGGAGCCCCTTCAGCTGCTGTTGGCCTGTTAATTCAGATTGCAGATGGAAATGATGCCAATAAACTACACATGGCTGAAGCCGGGATCCTCGATGCTTTGACTAAGTACCTATCTTTGAGCCCTCAAGACTTGGTAGAGGCAACTATATCTGAGTTGTTAAGGATCTTGTTTACCAACCATGATCTTCTTCGATACAAAGCAGCGATTAGTTGCATGAATCAACTTGTCGCGGTTCTGCATTTGGGATCGAGGAATGCTAGATTAAGTTCTGCTAAAGCCTTGAGTGAACTCTTTGTTGCTGATAATATAAGAGATTGTGAATCGTCGACGCATGCGATCCAGCCTTTGGCCGCAATGCTTGATTCCCATTTGGAATGTGAACAAGGGGCTGCTTTAATTGCTCTAACTAAGCTGATTGCAGGTAGCAACACAAAGGCATCAATGCTGGCTGAAGTGGAAGGCAACCCTGTTCATAGTGTTTGCAGAATCCTCTCATCCGGTGCTTCGTTGAAGTTAAAAAGCGACGCTGCAGAGCTATGCCGCGTGCTTTTTGCCAACTCGAGAGTCAGAGATATGCAGATTGCCTTCGAGTGCGTGGAGCCTTTGATATTGCTGATGCAGTCAGACAGTGAAAAGGCAGTGGAAGCTGGTGTGTGTGCTTTCGAGAGATTACTGGACGACGAACGACTACTGGACGTCAAATCGAAGCATGATTTCGTAAGCATGCTTGTTGCTATGGTTTCTGGCTCAAATCACCGGCTTATCGAAGCAAGCATCGGTGCACTTATCAAACTGGGGAAAGACAGAACTCCACGCAAGTTGGATATGGTTGATGCTGGAATTATAGAAAAATGCCTCGACTTGCTCCCGACTGCACCGAGTTCATCGTGTGCACTAATCGCAGAACTGTTTCGCATCTTGACAAACAGCAGCGCCATATCAAAAAGCTCGGTAGCTGCAAAAATGGTGGAGCCCCTCTTCATGGTGCTCCTTAGGAAGGATTTTGGAGTGTGGGGACAGCATAGTGCACTGCAAGCACTTGTTAACATTCTGGAGAAACCACAGTGCCTTTCTACTCTGAAGCTCACTCCTAGCCAGATCATCGAACCGCTAATGTCGTTTCTTCGATCCCCTTCTCAAGCTATCCAACAGCTTGGTACAGAGCTGCTGTCTCATCTTCTTGCACAAGAACATTTCAAGAATGATATCACCACAAAAACTATAATAGCTCCGCTTGTCCACCTTGCTGGAATCGGCATGTTCAACGTACAACAAATGGCGGTGAAGGCATTGGAGAGCATCTCCTTAAGCTGGCCAAAGGCAGTTTGTGATGCAGGTGGTATAGCCCAACTTTCCAAAGTTGTCGTTCAAGACAACCCCTTACCGCCCGTCGATTTATGGGAGTCCGCTGCCTTAGTTCTCTCAAATCTTCTCCGAGCCGATGATGGATACAATCTCCGCATTCCATCTGAGGCGCTAGTGAAGATGCTGTACTCGACTGCAGAGAGCACGATCAAGGCTTCACTGGATGCTCTCATTGTTCAAGAGAAGATTGATACCTCGAGTGCTCAACTGATGGCTGAGGCCGGTGCTGTTGACGCATTGTTAGACTTACTAAGGTCCCACCGTTGCGAAGAGTCTGCAGCAAGGCTACTCGAAGCGTTATGTAACAATACGCAAATACGGGAAACAAAGGCTTGCAAGTATGCAATCGCACCACTATCTCAGTACTTGGTTGATCCACAAACAAGATCACAAACTGGTAAACTCCTGGCGGCTCTTGCACTGGGTGATCTCTCCCAACATGAAGGGCTTGCTAGAGCCAGTGTCTCGGCTACGGCATGCCGGGCATTAGTGACACTACTTGAAGATCATCCAACGGAAGAAATGAAGATGGTGTCAGTTTGTGCGTTGCAAAACTTCGTTATGCGCAGCAGATCCAACAGGAGAGCCGTTGCTGAAGCTGGGGGTGTTTTGGTTATTCAAGAACTGATGTTGTCCCGAGATCCGGAACTTGCTGCACAAGCCTCACTGCTCATCAAATTTCTCTTCTCGAATCACACCCTTCAGGAATACGTCTCGAACGAGCTGATAAGATCACTGACAGGTATCGACTCTTGGATAATTCTTGCTATGTCTATTCTTGTTGTCGATAGCCGAAAATATATGATAGATACTAGCTAGATTGAGTACAGCTATCTGGAGTGGCAGAAACAGATAATAAGAGTACATTTTTCGTGGACGGAGGGATTACTATTTTACTCGTTGATGTGAGTGAACTTCAAAAGAGTTTGTTTGTAAAGTTTCTTAATTGAACTCATGTGTCATTGAACAGCTGCTTTGGAGAGAGAACTGTGGTCCACATCCACTGTGAATGAAGAGGTGTTAAGAACAATACTTGTTATCTTCTCAAATTTTCAAAAGCTTCATATCTCAGAAGCTGCAACACTGTGTATACCTCATCTGGTCACAGCACTGAGGACGGGAAGCGAGGCTGCTCAGGACATAACGCTGACTACCCTGTGCTTGCTCAAACATTCGTGGTCGAGCATGCCGGTAGACGTGGCAAGATCTCAGGCTATGGTTGCAGCCGAAGCCATCCCGTTTTTGCAAACGCTTATGAAAACTTGTCCACCAAAATTTCATGAAAGAGTAGAAAACTTATTGAATAACTTACCGGGTTGCTTAACAGTCACCGTCAAGCGAGCTCACAATTTGAGACAGGTTTTGGGAGGCACCAATGCTTTTTGTCGATTGACTATAGGCAACGGCCCTCCTAGACGTACAAAGGTATCGAATTTTTGATCTTGCAATAGTTTCCACCAGAGTATAAACAGCCAAGATTGTCATTACTTGATCTTTTTCCTAAATAATTTAGACAATATTGGCTGTTTATCTGCAATGCCTCGTGCCCGTGGGGTGGGAGTCCGTTACGCTATGACGGCATAATGGATCCACTAACAACTATTTGACGTCCGTCCCCACTTTGTCAAAGTCTTCAACCAAGTTGCTAGATAATCAATTAAAGCTTGTACTTATATTGTATTGACATCCCTTATTTATTCGATCTAGGGTGTCATATTATACATGTTGATCATTATGCAGATAAGGTGCATTAGCAACTGCTTCTATTTCGAGTTAGCTTACAAATAACTCTATATTCTTTTAGGTTGTTAACCACAACACGTCGCCGGAGTGGAAAGAAGCATTTACATGGGCCTTTGATGTGCCTCCTAAGGGGCAAAAGTTGCAGATTGTGTGCAGAAACAAAAGTGCTTTAGGAAAGGTAACTAGTTCTCTGCTGAGTAGTTATTAACAAGGAACTTCTCCAAGAAAAGTAAAGATTCATCCTAACACACACACACACCATTTAACAAGGAATTAATCATCTATAGAGATAAATAAATAGCAAAATCTCCATTGTATGTATTGCTTGTGATAGTACTAACCAAATTTCTCTCATGGTTAAAAGGTTTCCTCTCCCTTTTGTTTTATACTAGCAGAAGCAACGTGTGTTGCACGTATTACATCGACTTTTATATGATATATAGGCAATGCATATTTTGTAACAACGTGTTTAGTATAGTTAAGATTAATCTCTACAATGTTCGATTTTCTCAGACGACTCTTGGAAGAGTCACAATTCAAATTGACAAAATCGTGAACGAAGGAGTATACAGTGGCGTCTTGGATATTAGCCACCATCATGATGGCCATAAAGACGGCTCCAGCCATAAAGGTATTTTTAGCTGCAGCCACCACCACCACCACCATGATAGCCATAAAGATGGCTCCTCCCATAAAGAGTCGAACCGGACGCTTGAAATAGAGATAACCTGGTCCAACAGGGTCGAGTAAAAGTGTGTACTAGAGGACGAACCCCACGACATATCACATCATTATAAGGTAACGGCTCCGCATCGTGGCTAATATTTTGAGCTATGCTTTGCAGAGAGCCAAGATTGTTCTAGGCATGCCATAAAGGAACAACAATCATGAATCCATTTGAAAGAAATGGAATATATTATCTGTTAGGCAGAGTTTCAAATATGATAGAAGAAGAGTTCATGAAGTTGTTGAAATTGCAACTTTCTGTACAGAAATATGTAATTGGAAAAGTGTTCCTCTCTATTATTTGTTAAAATGAGGTTGCACTTTTAGTATATTATTATTATTATGTATCAGCAAACATAGTATCGGGTAAGTGTAATATAGCCTGCTGAGTTTTGTATTTTTTGATGTTAATTGTGTTCTTGAAATAGTGCACTCTTTCTCCAGTTTCATACCATGAGAGTTGCACACGAATCACCATTTCTTGATTCTAGTTCAGTTTCTTTAAGGGATTCTGTTTATTCGTTTCACTCCCCTACCCGCAATGAACATACTTAATTAATACTCCACGTATCCTACTAAAATTGACACTCTTTGTGCATGAAAATTCTTGACATTTTGACTATACACGAGTTTTTAATAATGTGTCATCTGATTTATTATGTTTAAGCGATTGTATTAAATTGTGTATATAAAATAGAACAAGTTCACTTACTATAAATAGAAAAGCTGATTTTTTGTGACGAACATATAAGACAAAATGTGAAGAGTTTTCATAGACTTCTTCAAAAAGATGTTGATACTACATTTGATAGTTAAACAACACAAGTCAATCTGAATTATCAAAGACACCACACAGAATGGATAATTGGATGCTTTAAGTGTGGACAAGATTGATGTTAGCCTATCAAAGAGGAAGTTCATAACTTTCAAGTGTACAAAGATGTACACACCATAGTCAAACTACAAACTCTAAGATAGCATATGAATAAAAGCGCATAGATATACTGGTCGGGACATGATCATCACTTTGTAGCAGCAACTATAGAACTTCTGGCCTGTGTAAAAGCAGAAATTAATGACCCCAGCTGCAGCTTGTCATTGCATGCCATGCTCAACCTATATCTGCAAAATAAATAATTGAAAAAAAGCTGCAAATTGACGCGTTGTGTTCAAAGTAGAGAGGTCCGTGGCCAAAAAAGAGTAAGATTCCTAGATAGACGACTTTGAAGCAACCAAGGCAATGTTGAAAGATAACACCAATTCGTTTATTGAGAGAAAATAATGGAATAAATGCGTACTCGATATCAGCCATATCATTGATAAGTTGAATGCGGACATTTGGTGGCATCTTGATCTTGAAGACAAACCTGATATCAAGAAGTAAGATAATGAGGAAGAGGAAATATATGTGGTGAATAAATGAATATCCGAGTACGTACATGGTAACTTCTCTCACAATATCAACCAGAGCCAACCCTTTTCTGGTCTTCATTTCTGAGATTCCTGGATGTTAATCACAGCATGAATATGTAGAGCCACAGCAAAAAGTAATTAAGGGTATATAGAGATATTATGCGTCAAGATTACTTTTGCTGCTCGTTGTGAAGGGCTCATTCAGGAGCCAATGGCAAATCTGCTCAATGTCTTTAGGCAAAGGGTTCCCAGTACATAAGTACACAGCTTCTCCTGTGATCCGCTGAGTGGCCATATGCGTTGACTGCACAAACAGCAAGGGTAATACTATTTTATGTTAAGGTCGAGATAAAAAGGACAGTTTGCTACATTGAGCACAATATTTGAGTACATGGGTAAGTTGGCAACAAAGTACTCCTTACTCGTACATGCAGGCTACATGAAGAGCACAATATATGAGTACATGAGCAAGTTGCCAACAAAGTACTCGTACATGCAGGCTACATGAGGTCAAGCATTATTGGTCATAAATTACTCTATAAGTCTGTATCTCCATTTTGACGTTGGGCTTGAGTATGAAATTATGCTGAAGTAGTACATAAAACAAATGAGATGATGCGAGTGCGATACTAACCTGTAAAATATTCAAGGCTTTTCTCATATCACCATTACTAAGATGCACAAGAGCTTTCATACCATCATCTGGAACATCAAGCCTGGAGAGATAAAGTGTAAGGCAAATTGTTATTAACCTCAAAAAATTCCGCTGCAACTAGTTGTCCAGTTAAGATGTAAGAGATGCAGCCCGTCAAAAAATAAATAACAATAAACTTACCCTTCAGATTCAATTACATGTTTGAGCCTATCCCGGACATGAACAGCATCAAGAGGAGCAAAGCGGAACCGTGTACATCTTGATTGCAGTGCTGGAATAATCTTATTCACATTGTTGCAAATCAAAGCAAATCTATTGCTTTTGGTGTATTTCTCAATCACTGAAAGCAAATAATGCAAAACAAATTCGTAATTTACATCAAAGAAGAAGAAAAAAATGACAAGAAAAGTATGAACAGTCTTGCCTCTACGAAGAGCAAATTGCGCATCCTTAGTCATGGCATCTGCCTCATCCAGTAGAACCAGTTTCACTGCAGATTTTGTTTCCCTGTAAGAAACATGTTTCAAATAAAATTGATTCAAGTCACCTGCGTACATTTGAAAAGTATCTTTATAAGCTGGATAAGCACAAGACTAAGTTCAGAAGCCAGCCAATAGCAAACTCTCCAAGTGCTAATTTTTTTTGGAATTTAGCATCAGAAACTCCATCGATTTTCAGAAACCAGAAGCAGAGTCCACCCCAACATGTTCTTTTCATATTGTTTTATAACCTTCAGACAAGTGGTCATGCAGATTTTTACAGGTGTGCTTGATCGAAGTGAGAAATTATAAACATACAAATATATGCATAAAATAGTACACGTGTGGCTGAAAATACCCAAAAGAGATACTCTGGGTGCTTGCAAAGTCCTGAATTTGTTGCCTAACAACATCAATACCACGATCATCGGATGCATTCAGCTCCAGAACCATATTTTGCAACTTGTTTCCATAAAGTTTTCGAGCCATTGCCAAAACCGTAGACGTCTTCCCAGTTCCCGGTGGTCCATAAAGTAACAGATGGGGCAATCTGTTCCCACTTGCTAATCTATCAACTGTGGCAAAGAAACACTAAGTAAATCACCATAACATAAAAGAAACTAAGCATACAAATTATGCTCACACTCAAAAGCGTTCAAATTTTCATTAAAGTCAAGCAATCAAATAACAATAACTGCCAATGGAGATAACAATGTAAATGCAATCGTGAAATGACAAAAATGAACTAGTGAAATACAGCATCTTAATCCTTATACAAAACGTACAGAAGATTTAAATTTGTAAACAATAACACTCTAACTAGCGAGCCCTGGTTTTTTGCTTTAATCATTGCCAAAAGCCAAGCCTACCAAGTGTTCGGCGAAATGCCGAACGAGAGAATAGTGAATTAAGGGAGGCGTAACTTACTCGTCTCAACGATGTCGCGGTGAGCGGCAACGTCGTCCAGAGACTTAGGGCGGTATTTCTCGACCCAAGGAGTGGCTCTGGAGTCCGGTGGAGCAGCCGAAATAACGACGTTCTTACCCTTGTAATCGGGCTTCGCCAAATTGTTATCGTCGTCGTCGATGTCCATAACATCAATCACCTCCTCCATTCTTCGCAAGGTCGAAAACCGAGTTTGTCGATGCAGTGATTTTCCGCCTCTGCAATTTACGCGCCGCCGCCTTCTCTCTCCTCACCGTGCACTTTTATGCTGCCGTGGGCGGGGGACTGCCTCCGGTGAACTTTAGTGCGGTTCCTGCAGTGACACTGTGAAGCTTGTCAGGTAAGCGTTCGTTAGTATGTCTCTTCATAAACGTTTTTTATATACTGGAATTGGATGAAATATGAGAGATGAGAACCGCAGAGGTTGTGCGGGCGGCGCATTGGAGGGGATTTGGCGCCAATTAATCTTCTTTCCTTTTATTTTTTTAGTAGCCAAATTAATTTGTTGTGCTTTGGGAAAAATAATTCAATTAAAATATATGAAAAAAATAATAAAATAAATAAATTATGACTGTAAATTTTAAAAGTTAATAATTTTTTAGTGTGAAATATATAAATTTGAAATCCATAACATTCATATTAAAAATTGACTAAATTCTATTTTGTAGTTATAATTTATTTTACACTAGTTTTTTTTTAATTAATTTTAGATATTATTATTTATAAATATATAATATTTAGCTCAATTTGATAGTTTTGGTTCCAACTCTTATTTACAAATTGTATCCTGAATTCCTGATGAGAACAAAGATGTGCTTTCAAGTACGTTAATTTTTATTTTCTTTTTATAAGCTTAAAAGCTCTTCTACTATCTTTGATTACCCATCGTAGGTTGAGTTTATAAACTCTAAAAATTACTACCTCCGTCCCACCAATAACGACTCATTTGATTAAAATAATACACTCATCTACTTTACAAATGGGTCGTTATTGGTGGGACGGAGGGAGTAAGAGTTAGCGTACGTGTATTGGCCTTTGGTAGTGAGGTTAATACCCAAAACTTAGATCTCAATTTTGAATCATCCGTGGCGCGGCTATATCATTTAATGTTAATGTAATCCAATTTTGTTTTATTTAAAAAAATAATAATAAAAAAATTAAGAACCACTATAATTGAGGATTCAATCTATCTCAAAAAATGAACATAGAGTAAGTTTGTGAACTTGTTTGTTAACAAAGTTCGCGAACCTTTCGAATCGACTATCCTTAGCTTGACATTCCAAAAACAATTCAAGTTCAATTCAAGACTCGAATTCGATTCGTTTATTAAACAAACATATATTGAACCCACTGTTATCAAATCGAACTCTAAATAATTTACTAGTAGTTTGGTTCGCTTAAACCCGTAGTCAGCAACATATGATGAACATTGATGATTTTTTGTACGATATATACATGGATGATTATAATAAAAATAGTTATCTTTGTATTAACTATTTATTTGTGGAACATGAATTATGGGACACTTAATATTTAAGAATAACCATTCAAGAAAATAAATGGATGTGCAGAAAATGATATGAAATGATTATGTAATGTACATGAATGTATAAATGAGTTGTATGTGTTGAGGAAAAGGCAAACTAGAGATACAAAAGCAATAGAGATAAATATTTCAACCTATATAGCAGTCATCAACAAACTGAATCAAGACATAAATATGCCATATTAAACCATTTACCAACCAAGCAAAGCACGAATAATGCCGATTATATCACCACTTAACACAGCTTTCAGAAATTTGAGCTTTCCAGGGGAGTATGGGGGATACCTTGCAGATATTTCGCCACCGAACCCGCGGTACAGAACTGGCTTTTTGTGGCTGAAAGCATCAAACGAGAATTTCCCGTGGTATGCTCCCATTCCGCTCTCTCCCACGCCTCCAAATGGCAGTGTGGGCTCTGCAAGCTGCTTCCAACGAGTTTGTCGATTGTTAACATCAACTTTGTTAACATGTTTAGTAATAATAATGTGAAGCAAAGGAACCAAAGGAAGTTAACTTAAGCATGTGTGGTGCCTCCAGTTTGTAATTAGCGTGTACCACAGCTTCAAGAAATTCAATGACGATCGGGAAGAAAGACTTACGTGAAGAACGACTTCATTAACCGCAATTCCCCCAGCCGAGACGTTATTCACGAATTCCTCCTTGAGTTTTTTGTCATTTGTAAATATATAAGCAGCAAGTGGCTTTTCTTTAGCATTGACTAAGTTAATGCCATCCTTAATATCGTTAACCTTCATATAGAACAAAAGAAGAAATTCAATATACTGTTAAGTCTGTTATGCTTCAAGAGCTAAAGCAAGAATGAACTCCCGTTCGTGATCAATGAGTCTACTGGCTCATCAAATACAACAAATATGCCCTTGTTTATTTACTCTTTTTTTGGTATACCATGGAAAGATGTATGCATGAATGGATAAAATCTATATTGTGTAAAGTCGGAGCAAATTAATATCAACATTTACCGTGATAATGGGGAGTAGAGGACCAAAAATCTCCTCATTCATGATCAGAGAATCTTCTGGGGCATCCAGTATAACAGTTGGAGCAATCTTGCTGTAAGATGGAAAGGGAAAGAGTTGTATTAATATCTCATCAACCAAGAATATACCATTGTTGAAGAAGGAAGTGCAAAACCAACTTTGGAACTTACAAATTGGTATCGTTCCGTTGACCGCCTATAACTATTTTACTAGAAACCTTCTCTTCATCCAACATCTTTGTTAGGCGTTCAAAATGTCGGGAATTTACAATTTTTGACAAGTCCTTTGAATTTACAGGATCCTTTCCATAGAATCTTTCTAGTTCAGAGGAAAGAGCATCAACCTGAGAAATCATACCACAGTTAGATCAGACAGTAAACTTAGATCCATACTTAGGTTGGAATTGCTTACAAATTTTGAAGCAAAATCCTTTGTAGTTATTATATAATCAGGTGCAACGCAGGTTTGTCCACTGTTGCATCCCCACTTGCCTGAGCAGATTCTTCTTGCTGCAACCTTCAGCACGCACAATAAATGAATATTATACTACAAGATATAGTTTATTATGTGATAAATTACATGTTTGTTGGTGTTCATTTCAGGAAAATTCAGATTTCGTGCCACTTTCGGTAACTAAACTTACCTTTAAGTTGACGTTTGAGTCGATGATTACTGGACATTTCCCACCAAGCTCCAAAGTCACAGGTGTAAGATGCTTAGCAGCAGCAGCTAATATAACACGCCCCACCTTGCTATTCCCTGTAGAAAGTTTATTTCATTAGGAGCAGAAAAGTGTGTGTCACAACCACCAACAGTTTGAGTCTTTTTTAACATTTCCAAAACAAAATCAAGATAGAAATGCACTGAATCACTCATCTCTAAAACGAGCTAAGTTTAACCAAATTGGCTGTTAAATGTCATTTCAAATTTCTGATAGTAAACTATATTCTAATATTGATATCATTTCAAACGACCCCTATTTACTGTCTCTGTATTGGAGTCACCAATAAATAGAATTTAGTTACTAATTTTATTGAGCTAAGACTAAAACGAGTTTGATTTCATCAGAAATATCACTTGACCTAAAGCTGAAAGAATCTACCGGTCCAACTACAAGATGGTGGTTGAGTAATTTATCTATGCTTAGCAGACAATTATGTGGTCCTTTGGACTCGGAGACTATGAAAAGTTTGATTGGATCTTTTGCTTGAGCAACAAAAATCATCAAGATAAAAAAGCGCAAACCTATCAATCAAATACAAAGAAAAAAATGCCTCTAAGATTAAGACCCATAAAATTCAACGCAAAAGAAAATCTCAGCTAATTTAGTATTGCATGCAGGCAAGAGAAAACACTCTTGTACTAAAAACCATCTAAATATCTTGAAAAATTATGTTATATTGATTCATTCATTATGGACCACCAATTATGATCCGTTAATGTATTGGCTTTAAAAGTACCTGTATAAAAAATTTTGTCCCATTTTTGTTCCAGCAATGCACTTGTTTCTGCAACACCACCTTCCACAACTTTCACAGCTGAGACATCCATGTACTGCCCAAGAAGTTTTGCCATTATCGATGAAGTTGCAGGAGCAATTTCAGACGGCTTCAGTACTACAGCATTACCAGCTGAAATAGCTCCAATGACCGGCTCAAGCGACAGCACTTTGTAAGAAATCAGCATCATGTGTGAACAATAAAAAGATCATCTTATCAATATCGCACATGGCTACGAATAAGTTATGGATGATAAGAAATGGAACATACGGATAGGATAGTTCCATGCTGATATAACCAATACAACACCGTAGGGTTCAGACAATATTTCAGCTGATGATGGAAAAGTGGTCATGGATGTTTTGGCCTGCAACCAAAAAAAACAGCTCCGTTTGATTATCAACATAGGAAAAAGAAAAAAGAGTTATGATAGGTCTAACTCAATAAAATTTTATGTACTTTTTCAGGCTTCATCCATTGACGTAATTCCTTCAGTGACCTCTTGCATGCTCCTATAACTGCAGCAATCTGCACGACAAAATAGTTAAGTTGTAGTCTGAAGTTACGAAACAATAAGATCAAAGACCTCCAAGGTGGAGTTTGTTGAACATGTACACACAAAAATGAATTAGTCAAAAGATGAACTGACATGAGAGCACAAAAAACAGAGAATTGCATGTTTAGCTTAGGAACATATGGATAAAATTCTCAAATGCATTTCTCATGATGAAACATCGTATGAAGCTTCTCTTAATCTCTTCATTATAAAGAATATATTTGATAAGGTGAAGATGAAAGTGTGACATCTCACATCAAATAAGTAAGGGATTTCAATACAAGCATGAGCTCGATGGACTCTCTAGTAACTTGGGTTAACCATTTTGGCAAAGAAAGGACGAACACCAAGTAGTTGCTAGTGGATCCATTGTGCTACCGTAGAGTAACGGGCTCTCAGCCCGTGGACCTAGGGCGTTACAGTAAGAGCCCAAATCTGTTATATTTTTCTAGAAATGACTTAGTTGATCTTCCATTGACATTCAACTTTCTACATGAATAATGGACTCTATGCAGGTAAAAGTAGCAAAACATCTACAAGGAAGTCTAATAATTTTGTCTTTAGTTTTCTTGAGATCTCACAATCTCTTTTAATTTAACCAAACCTTATTTTACAGCTAATACGGAAAGCATAGCAGTAACATATACATAAAAAACATCTTCGCGTTATTATCATTTTGGTTCTTTGGACATAATGCCAGGTCAAGTTCAGATCTTTCTCTATCGACTAATCTTGTTCTGCATAAGTCCTCCAATGAAATATCCTCAAGATTTATTACATTCTTGAACTGGGTTTAAGAAAAGTGTCTCAAATCGAGCATAAGAAGAAGCAAACAACACGCATGAGCTAAAATGGAATGCCTGATCAAAGCTCTCTCGATAAGAAGGCAGCTAAAATTAATACAAGTTTGTGTATTTGTACGGACAACAATATTAAGCCACATACAAAAAAATAGAAATCATCTTTGGAAGATAGAGAATAACTTATGAACACAGTGAAGACTCACAAGTTGATAATCCTGTAATAAATTATAAAAGTCAAACATCCATATCCACCAACTACCATGACCAAATCTACAGCTAACAAAGCATGATGTACAAGCACAGAATTCGATATCTTGCGTGCACGAAATCAAGTATCATCCATCTTTCCTCTAATAAAATTAAGTAACAAAATCTCGAATTACAACATCCGCTGTACACACAAAAGAAGTAATTGAAGAACATTATTAATTCCACCTACAACCACCGTGAGCCATCATAACTCCATGATATCAAAATGAGCACAAAAAACATTAAAAACAGAATATCTTAGTTACCCTGCATTAATGAGCACAAAGCATTAAATGCAGTTGACGAAACAGGGCAAAATCTCACACATCATCTGCAAAAACTAAAAATATATAAGTACAGAACAGAAGTACTCAACATCAACTCCGAATTTCGGAATGTTGCAGTCAATTCCACTGCTCCACTCACAAATGAACACTCAAATCAAAACACGTGCCAAATCATTCACCAATAATCAGTAAAAGAAATCCGACAAGTCAAGCTCACTCACCTCATGAAGAAAAGCTTCGTGCTCGTGCTTGTTGAGGTCAGCACTCAGAGCTTCGAGTATTTCCTTCTCGTGGTGAATCGCGATTTTGAGCATCGCTTTTAGCTGCGAGACGCGCCACTCGTACGTCCTCGTCCTGCCGGAGCTGTAGACGGCTCTGAGCTCCGCCGCCGCCGTCTCCACACACGCCGCCATATCTCCTCAAACTCGAGATCTGTTGATCTGAGGCGCGTGCGCGTAGCGATGTTCGCGTGGATCCGTCTACGACTTTTGGCGTGATACCGAGCTGACTTTTGTCTCGTTGCTTCTGCTCTTCTTCTTCTTTTCTTCTTTGAGCAAGTATGGATGATTGGTACGATGGCGGTGGTGACAGTGATGTGTATAATATGCTTGAGCCTTCGTCGCCTCGGTTTTTCTTTGTTTTCTTATTATAGGTGCCGTTAGCTTACTAAACCATCGGAATCTTTGGGAACCAGTGATACCTTTTATTACTTATACTATAATTTTATATCTATGTCAGCTATTGAATGAGATTTCCTATTTTTTAAAACGAGATCTCGTATTACATTAATACGAGACTGACTTGGAAAATTATTAGAATTCAAAATTTAAGATATATGATAAATAGATATATGATAAATTTTACGTGAACTAAAGGAGTATATATAATTGTGTTCGCTCGTGATTCTGACGAATAAATTTAATGTGTTGTGTATTAAATAAGAATTTCACACTGTTAATAATTAAATGATACGAGACTCTTATTACACTCGCAACACATTCAAATCATTTGTTAAAATTCTTGTGAAACTCAAAATGTACAAATTTTGTGGATGAAAAGAATACTATAATTGTGTTAGTCTCATATTTTTACAAATAAATTCAATGTGTTATGTATGAAATAAGAACATTCTTCTATTTATAATTAAATAGGTGTATTGTGAGTGAAATAATAAAATAATTAAAACTTGTGATATTTGACTACGACTTTCATATACCTATTTTATTTATTTATTTTTCCTAACCAATATTACATAAATATTTAGGTTTGGTAATACTTGTAATGATATGGTTGCAACAAACTTCCCACTTTCTACGTGCACATATATAATATCGAATGAGATTTTTTATTATCTAAAATATTTTGTATTTGTATTTATATCAAATGATTAGATAATAAAAAATCTAAAATGATATACACACAATTTATTAATTTTTCTTCATGATATAAATATTTGTCTTGTTTGTTATGACTATTACCAGTATTATATACGTAATATATAGTGATAATATAAATTTTGGGTATGGTACAAATATTATTTATATTATTGTTAGAGGATTAATTATTATTCATATAATAGTCTCCCACTGATAGGGATAATGAATTGACGAGCATCATAAAAACAACGTTTTACAATTAAATTCATAATTTTAATTAATATTTAATAAAATTAAAAATTTATTATAACAATGAAAATTTTAAAATTATACATCTTATTTATGAATTTATCAATCCGAAATAATTAAAAGTGACATTATATATTAAAAAATAACTATATACTTAATTCGGATGTGATAACTATAACAGTAAGTACTAAATTAAACTAAGTATTATTTATGTACCGTTAAAAGTGATCTACTTTTTCACATAAAATAATAAGTAACGTAAAAGACAAAAAAATTGGTGACAACTGCACATTTTAAATACTTCATTCGTCCTGCTATTTATATCCTATTTTGACCAAAATGTGAGAGTTTTTTTGATCAAATTAGGACATAAATAGCGAGACAAAGCGGAGTGATGAAACAGTAATAGTGTGTGAAGATATGAGTGCAAAGTTTATAGAGTGTGAAGATAGAAACAGTAAGTTTTTATTTCATACAATAATAAACAAGGCAACTTGTGGTGGGACTCTGTCAAAAATTCTACACACAAGAGAGTTTATTACACACCTCACCTCTTCTCCCCACACATGCATCTTGCAGCTTGCACAGCAAAGTACGTGAGGATGGTGTCAGCACCGGCTCGTCGGAGACACATCAGCGACTCCATCATCACCCTCTCCTCGTCGATCATTTTCAAGACCCCACCAGCCTTGATCATCGAGTACTCTCCCGAGACCTAGTGTGGCAATAACAACACCCGAGTTACTAAAAGTTACCGGTTTTCGACATATTCAGTATAGTTCTTTACAATTCATACCTGATATGCAGCAATGGGCAAAGAAGAGTTATCCCTTAAAAGCCGGATTATGTCGAGGTAAGGTAGACCTGGCTTGACCTGTCAGCAAGGGAAGTATCATCAGAAAAAGTAAAGTTTCATGTTTGAATTGAAGTCGAAGTCGACATCAAAGGTTCGGTGATGCTAACCAGGAGGATATCAGCTCCTTCAGCCTCATCCTCACGGGTTTCAACGAGGGCTTCTCTATAATTTGCGGGATTCATCTGGTAGCTGTTTTTAGATGTTCATGCAGAAGCTATCTTATTTAGTACAGACAGTAATGTGGAAGGAATGAGTAAGCAGACTCGAGATTAGGATAGGAAGTAACGCACGTTTTCTTGTCTCCAAAACGCGGGTTTGAATCCAATGCTTCCCGGAAAGGGCCGTAGAATGAACTAGCATACCTGATGTACAAATCCCGATTTAATAATGTCGAGTGAAGGTCTGATACTGATGGTGTGCAAGATACCACATGTAAGGTGTAAGCAGATATGATAGAATAGTCGGAGCTAATTCTAAGGAACGATGCTCGATCCCGTGTCACGTGTATATATCCTATTTACCGTTCATTGAAAAGAGCGAACTGAACATCTAAGACTAGTGAACTGAAAATAGTGAATTGCCGGTTCTCGTTTCAAATAAATGTGTATGTATGATTGTGTGCGCATGATTCTTCAAAGTAGAAATAGTGGACTTTGTAAGACAAGAAAGTATAATAGAATCAAATAATTACTTGGCCGTGTACGACATAATGGAGACATGCTGAAAGCCTTCCGCATCAAGAGCAGATCGAATAGCCCCTACACGTCCATCCATCATATCACTGGGACTCACGACATCTGCTCCTGCTCTGGCCTAAAACAGATGTTTATAAGGTTATAAATTAAGAGACTTCTGGACTAATTTCCACCATAGTACATGGAAAATCTCGAAACCATATCCAAGATCACATCTCAAGTCTGCTACTGAGTGAGGCTTGTGAAAGAGGAAAGGATAAAATATAAGATTGGTTTATTTTAGTCTCTATGCTATGGCGGATATGTAGTTACCTGAGAAACTGCCTGTTTACAAAGTTGAAATACAGTTTCATCGTTCATGATAACTCCTGCACGTTCAGAAATCACAAGTTACCTTGAAGTGTTACCTCATGTAAATCGAACTGCAATAGCATTTCTTATTTACAAGAAAGTTACTAAATGAAGCAAACTTCTGTGGGTCCAAAATATAATTTATCGTCTCGACAAAATGAAGCACATCTTACCATCTTCCCTTACAATGCCATCATGCCCATCAGAGGAATATGGATCTAAAGCAACATCAGTATATATAACCTACAAAGGATACGGATTCAACATTGTCAAGTCCATGAATGCAAAATTCGCGACAAAGACGCAATGTATAAGAATAACATACAAGATCAGGATACTTGTCTTTCAGAAGCCGTATTGTTCTCGGCACCAGCCCATTATCATTGTAAGCTTCATCTCCGGTGGAAGTCTAAAACAGAATCCAATTAAGATTAACACTTCTCCTGACTCAACAGAACCATATAAGGGCTCATTCTATATGCATAGGTTGATAATAGTGAAAAGGTGGAAATGATCTAAATAAGTAACAACCTTCAAAGCATCGGGAACCTTGGGAAAAAGCACAATGCTGTTAACACCAACATCTCGAGCCTTAGCAACCTGTGCATTGCTGCATTGCGTTAAATTCAGAACCTAGATAATGACTTTTGAGGAAAATACGTATCACAAGGACACAAATTCTAGGAACATTAGTAAGCGCAATTAGTGCAGTTTCTTTAGAAGGTAGTTATGGCAGTTATCATGACCAACATCTCATCAAGAAAATAGGAAAAAGTGATGCTACTTTCAAATATTTTCCTTGATCTGTCTAGGGAAAAGAATCAATTAAACTTATTATCAAGTATTTGATAGTAACATCTAACTAGCTTACTGGCCGGAACTGGAATTCGAGCTAAGATATCATCCAATCGTAAAATAGCACTAAACCAGGACCTTTTGTGTAAGCCCGTTTAGGTAAAAGACAGTCACAAAAAATATAATTAAGAATGAAAGGATGCTTTCCCAAGATGAAAGGACCAGCAAGAACAACCTCTTCCACAAGTCCATGCCTCCACCCAAGCCGGTAGCATCCAGGCATTGCTCCAATTGGTGTATCTTCTTCTCCTGCACATAAATATGTTAAGATAAAACATAAAAGTAAAATAAAAAGAATGTTAGTGAGCATCAAGCAGACTTTCAAATCACCTTCATGGATGAAAAGTGGATAGACCAGGTTTGCAGGGCTTATACTAGTTTCTTGAAACGCAGCCCTAAATACCGGTGACCTACGATTCCGACGTGGTCGCTTAATAATAGGCTGTCACAATGTTATGAAGATCATAGATACCAATATCAATATATGAGCATAATCGTGAAAGTACAACCAGAGTCATCAAAGTTAGTGGAAGTGATTTCCCAGTCAAATAATGCATGCCACACAAAATTGGAAGCCCGGATGAGATTCATTTGAACTGGCAACTTGAGAACTAGAGCAATTAAAGCATTCTTTTTAGCATAGTTCAATTCAATTTTCTACAGAGATCACGACCATCTCCTAATCTTTCTTATGCTCCTTAGTTCATGATCAAAATAAGCACAAGCTTCAGAGCATCAGACACACACATAATCAATTATAGAACATATGCTCAATCCAGATTCATATAATACGAGGACTTACAAGGGGGGTGGCAACGGGGGTGCCAGCCGGTGCAGCTGGTGTTTGGGGCACAGGGGGTGCTTCTGGGATAATTCCTGCAACTACTGCAGCTTCACACTCCTCATCACTCTTTCCCATCTTCTTAGTTTTCCCGTCGTCCTGAGCCTTTACCGCGAGGATCCTTGGTGCCATTTTGATTGAGTGAGGCCTCACACTAGTGATATTCTGATGCACTTTCAGTGGCTTCAGCCCCACATAGTCAAATTTCACAGCTTTACCAGCACCAAAGCTCACCGAGTTGAGAGTCATTGCAGCCATAAATAACCACACGTTTGTTGAAATAAATACCTGAACAACACATTGGCAAGTACAATTTCAATCTTCCTTAAAGTACATCACAACATTTTTACACCAGTAAAATATTCATCTTTTTTTTTCATCTTTCGAGAAATTACAACAATGTACAAGTTAGAAATTTGGGTGAGTTTACGGGCTTCCAGATAAGCACCAAAATGATCGAAGAAGAAGAAAGGAAAAAACATCAAACACGTGATAATAATATTCAAAGAACTGAGAATGGTAGTTCAGAAAAATAAAAATAGAATCTTTGAGATGGGTTGCCACCAATTTTCAGAAAGTCAGAAGAAACAGAAGCAGTCAAAAGCATTGTTCTAGCAACGAAAATAAGAAAATAGCGAACCCAGAAAAATCCTTCAAGGAAAAAAAAGGATCACCTTCAGCTCTCTCTCTCTCTATCTAAGCTTAGCCTTATCTGCAGAGTGGACAAGGAAGCAAATTTGGAGAGGATTAAGATTTCACAAACGGATTTTGGTTTCTTTCTCACGTGAAAATCTGGAGACGGGAATTGGGAGCTTGCTCAGCTTTTCATTTCCTATAGTAGGAAAATGACAAATTTACCCCCCAACGATCTCTATAGCAACTATAATCAGAATTGGATAATATTGTAAGCGCAGGCAATGCAAACTTACCCATCACGATCTATAGGACAACTATAATTAGAATTGGATAATATTGTAGGTGAGTAACCGCAGGCAAGGCTTCGGTTTTGGTGGTTATTTTCTGTCTGCTGCCTAACAGTATATCCTTGACCACAAAATTGTAAATTGGCGGCTTAATATAATTGTCTTAAATGAATAAATGCCAATCTTTAATTAAAATATTTAATTAAAATATTAGTTCGGATCATCTAAGTAAAAAATTAAAAATGTATTTTTAAACCCACAGAATAAAAAAAGTTATGTTAAAAATATTAGTGTATTTATAATATATATACTTTTTTAAAATAGATCAAATAGGTTATAAGTAAGAAAGAAGACGTATCTTTCCAACTGTTTAACTTCATGATATATATAGAATAGCTCTATCATCTACCGGCACAAGTTAATGTCTCCTCAGTTGATGCGACAATATCACATAAGTTTATAAATCCTTATAATTTATTTTTTTAGTATTTTTATTTTATATAAATTATATTTTAACCAATAAATTTTAAACAAAAAGTGAGAATTAATAAATATTTTTCAAAAAAATATTGCTTCATCCGTCCACATGCACAAGTTAATGTCTTCTCAATTGATGCAATAATATATGTTACATTTTGACCCGACACGTGTTTTAATATAGTGTTTTGACTTTTGGATATAGTTAGTAGAGTTTAGATCTCACTTATTATTATTATTTAACTGAAGTGCGTGCTATAAAATGAAAGTTTAAAGTGTAATAAACATTAGTAGGAGTATTGTATATGCCATCAGTCACGGTTAAATTACGTGGGTGATCATTTTTGATCAAATTTATTTGTTTTAACTTAGAACATAAAATAAAATAACTCATGAGTTAACTAAGCAAACTGATTAATCTCATGAAAGCATATATACTAATTAATCTCATGATTAAGTGTAAACCAAAATTACTCTACAGTCACAACAATCTCTCTGCTAAAGCTATGCAACCAGTCTGATATCAAAATCCGAAGAAGAGGGGGAGAAGCAGGTACAACCGTACAAGGTTTAGAGTCTAATCGTTGCGGTTCTGTATTCCCGAGCTCGGCATCACCATCAGCCAATCATTTCGAGCGAATCCCCTGGAAACAAGAACAGTTTTGTTCTACATGCGGCAAATGAACCAGACACGAATATAAGAAGATGACTGAATGAAAGGAAAAGAAGATGCATCATAATCCATGGAAGCCTTTGTAGTTCATTACTGTTACCTTCTTCAGAGTTCGTCCTTTCTTGACTCGGGTTTCACTGCTGCTTCAGCTCCTCGATTCTTCTTAATGAACTCGATTATGTCATCCTTAGTCCTTTCTCCTTCATACGGCAACAAGTTGCCAGTTGATGACTGAAAGTACAATGTTGGATAACCTTTCACATCGAAAGTAGCTGCTGGAATATCGTTGGCAGTAGCATCCTACAAAGCACCAGTAAGTGAATTAGTGAGAACAAAAATTGTGATGTATCCGAAAGGAAATCGTAAACCAGCAAAAGAAAATGAAGGGTGTTTTATACTTAAAAGCCAACACTTTCCACAACAATTTGGAGTAGAGGGCAAATATTATGGATAGTGAGAACCAAAATAATTGAGTAACAGACTGATAGGTAAATCTTACGATCTTTGCAATCATAACATCAGCATCATTTTCAAAAGAGAGAGCCACTTCATCCAAGATTGGAGCCAACTTTTTGCAGTGGCCACACCATGGAGCGTAGAACTCTAAAAGAACTGCATAGAACAAAGTGCTCGTATTTAATTTGAATTAAGTTCGATAAATGACAGGCACAGCTGAAAATGTGTTAACTATCTAGCAGTAGCAAAGCAGAAGTAAATCAAACACTGTCAGTAAGAACATTACAAACCAGAAAGAGTTCATAAGGGAGTTAGCATACAGCAAAATTCAGAGGGTAGTACAGAGCCGCTGCTATAGATAATTACCATTTTTGCCAGAATTTAGAAACATGTCCTGCAGGGTGTCAGCCACAACCACCTTAACAGGTTCATTGTTAACTTCAGGAATGGGCTCTGACTTCTTATATGATTGCGCATTGCCATCCTTCATATGGAATATTAAATAACTACAGTTAGTTTATCTGAAAAAGGGCTCCAAAATAGAAGACTTGTATCCATCAATGGTCTCATCAATCATGCATGTAATTATATACTGAAGTGGTAAATCATGAATATGGAAAACAGGGAAAGCCTCAAGCAATTCATTTTTCATAAACCGTCTTAATTCCCCAACAAAAGCAAACTACTGAGAAGGAAGTTAATGAAGGAAGCATCACCTTGAAGTCCTTCACCCATGATGCAATCTGATCAGGCTCAACATTTGGTTTTAGGAATTTCTCTCCCTCATTAGTCTGGATAATGATGACCGGCACCTGCTCCTCCTTGATGCCGAAATACTTTTAAAGGGAAAAAAATAATAATCAGCAGATAATCTCTTACATTTAGAAGAATCAAGGATGAGATTAAATAGGTACTGACCTGGAAGGCCCCTTGACTAGCCTCAACATCGCCCATCAGAAAACTCAAGTCTTTACCCTTGTAAAGCTCAGCTACCTCGTGATACTTTGACTTGTATGCATCAAAATACTCAGTGCTGAAGTTCAGAAACAACATTGCCTGGAAATAGACAATCCAATATTACCCTTAATTTACGAAAAGTATAAACACTTCTAAAGGAAAAAATGTGAGATAAAAAATATTTCATGAGTAGCTGAATATAAAATGGTAAAATTCACAGTGAAAAATATAGTGGTTGTTTCCACAGGCACAGATTATATCAATGTACAACAACTATGATCTTGTGTCTTTTTTGTAGCATAATTACTGCATTGACTGTATATTGATCCTAGGGAAAAAAGTACCTTGGCATTTGGGCTGTTGAAGTATTTAATAACAAAAGGATGGTTCTTTGGATCCTTGCTGAAGAGAGTTACAGTTGGGGTGCTAGCCTCCTCAACAAATTTCACCAAAGCATCAACATCAAATTCCTGCAATGAGTTCACTTTGGAGTTAAGAAGACTGAAGATGATATAATTATATTTCTTGGGAGTGAATATGTAGATGATTGTGCAGGGGAACCAAATAGCAAGCGATGTATACCTCAAAGTCTACAAAGAGTTCATCAAAAGGTTTAAACAACCTAACAAGAGGCCCTGTAACAGATGAGTCCCCGCGAGGAAGAACTTTGGCAACCAAAGTGTGACCAAACTCATAGTCAGCACGCAACCTCTCCGCCAAAGTGGTGAAATTCTCGAACTTCTCTCCAGAAAATTCTGGGAATACACCAACCTATAATCAAATCAGATATCTTAAATGTCCAATAATATGACGCTGAGAAACTTTTCCACTCGTACACACACATATACATACATGTATCAGAGAGAGAGAGAGAGGAACTCACAACAAGAATCTGTTTGTCCTCAATTATAGAATTGGCTTCTTCAGTGGATTTAATATCAACAGATGCAGGACCACTTTGTTTTTTCACATAGGCTACAATTCCATCAGCATCTCGGGGTCCTTTGTATTCTTGAACAACACTACCTCCATATCTAAGAATTTTAATTGTGGGGAAACCTGTAACCTCGAACTCATTCGCTATGGCCTTATTTTGTTCTTCATTTGCGTCAACTTTTGCTAAGAAAACTGGAGGATCACTTGTGCTTAGAACAGAAGCTGCTTTTTCATACTGCAAATTCAGAGAAACGTCCTTAGATGGATATCTAGAAATAAAATTTATGCTTTCTGGTTACATGCAACAAATAAACTCATAAAGACAAACAAGCAAAAGTTTAGTACCTCTGGAGTAAGTTTCTTGCAGTGACCGCACCTGTTACATCATATCAGAAGGGGATTTCAGCTAATTCAATAACTTAATTCATTAAAACATAAGAGAGCCTTTTTCACTCCTGCAATATAGCCATAATACCGAATTTCCTAATCTTAAGATCTAATACTGAAACAACGAGGAAAACAGTTTCTCAGCATACTAATACATGCAAACATGATCGTACTTACGTACTTACAACACATTCAAATTATAGCACTAAAAGTTACTCAAAGCAAAGCTCTCTCTTTATATTCAATTTAATTTGTAGAAAATCTTCATCAGACCATTCAAGCTAAACATCTGGAAAAAGAAAGGCACGCTCACGTAATGCAGTAAAAACTAGCTACAGCCAAATCTACCAATATTTTGACTCAGAAACTTCATACCGAATGAGCAAAAATAAGTGAAACAGATACAAAAATGCTTCAATCCAAACCAAAAAAAAAAAACGCGGAATATGACATTTCAAAGCAGAGAACAAAGTACCAAGGAGCGTAAAACTCGACGACGATGAACTTCTGCTTGGCGACGAAATCAGTGAAATTGGAGTGGTCTAATGTCACCACAAACTCTTTGGACTGCGATTCCGATTCCGCCGCA
Organism: Leonotis leonurus; assembly: GCA_026898415.1. NCBI lineage: Eukaryota > Viridiplantae > Streptophyta > Magnoliopsida > Lamiales > Lamiaceae > Leonotis > Leonotis leonurus. The sequence goes on along the minus strand of JAPKLX010000003.1, from coordinate 810,415 downwards.
GTGGAGATGCTTCCGGAGACGGCGAATGCGATCAGCAGCAGTGACATCCAGAAATTGGACGACGCCATGGCTCTTCCTAGATCTGAGAACGCAGTAAAATCTGGTGTGCTTAGCTTAGCTCTGCAAATGAGAATCCGTTACTAGCTTAGCTTGTGATGAAATAGCGTCGTAGCCACGCGCTGGGATTTGGGGTTTTTATAGGCTTTTATTAAGCCTTTTATTTATTATGGTTAAATGCATTAAAATAGTTCGATTTTATTTATTACACAAATTTTAGAGATTTAATTATAATTTTGTTCCATTATTATGTGTGAAAAAATTAAAACAAATTATAATTTGATGCGCAAAATTGTCCACCTTCGTCTAATTATTTTCGACCTATTTTGAACAAAATTATAATAATTTATTTGATTAAAATAAATTAGAAATAATTATCGTTCTAATGTTCGTATTAAAAATGAAACTGGATCTGATAGTGATTCGTATATTTTTCATGATTTTATTAAATTTATTTAATTACTGTAGCTTTTGTTTTTATTTTTGTTTTATTGAACTGCGCTCTATTTTATTTTTCAAGATATAATTACAAAATTATATAAAAATACATAATCTTTCAATTTTCCTATTTTCTTCAAAACTTCAAAAACGATAATATTTCATAAAAGAAAACTCTCTACAAAACTGTTCATATAAGGTAAATTATAGTTTATGACCTGAACTTTAAAACAGTGTTCAGTTTATGGCCTGAACTTTCAAAAATATTTAAAATAACATGTACTTTAGGAAAATGTATAAATCATAACACGTGATATGTATCCGGATAAATGTGTTTAAATGTCAACTATGTTGGGTCAGCACAGTGTTGGAGTGTAAAGTCTGAATAGATTGTTCGCAAAAAGCCCAACATCATTTTTTTATGCCCACATAAATAGTGGTTTCCTCCTTGTAATTTGTATCTGGAAAATATAATGAAACACTTTGGCTTGACAACGCCTCCAGACGTAGTCGCAAGGCGAATTGGGTAAACAATTTGTGTGTTCTTTTATCTTTCATGGTTGTGTGCGTGTGTTTTTTCTTAACACTCATCTCGACCAAGAGGAGATAGAAATAAAGTGCAGTCACGTATGAGAAAAATGTGTATCTTCTATTTATAAAACCGAAAGGCGTTTTCAGTTCACAACGAGAGACGTAACGAATGCCATGACAGCAATTACAATCATAATGTTAAGGAAATAATTAGATTTGAGAGGCTTATCTGGAGTCCCTCCAAGCCCTTCATACTCTGCTCGAATCTTCTGTTTCATAGCATCCGAGAGTTCTCTCTGCAATCCAAATAGAACACTCTGTCGAATTTATTATTCTCCATTAAAACTTCCAGATTTTAGATATGTTGTTCACACGGTTGTCAACTCGTGTTATTATTAGTAACACACTAATAGTAGAGTAGATACTTGTTTTCAGTTTTAGTCCTGCAGCAGCCATAAAAAAGTGTGAGATTTAAGCATGTGCTATTACTTGTGTTCTAAAAGCATTTTAGAACGAGGAGAAAAATGGAAAAGGAAAGGGGAATGATGGGATAACTGCAGTATAAGTTGTATACTTAATTCTCACCTTTCCTGTTGAGTACTTAGCTGCTACGAATTTTTCTGGCTGACCAGTTGGGGGAATGTCATCTAGTGAAAAGCCCTGAAGAAGGATTACGAGTTTAGTATCTCATTGTAATTATTAATCTAGTTGCAGGTAATACATAAGATTACATTAATAAAGAATAAGAATGTTAAATTTTGATATTCAGGATGGAAAATACAGAAGATACCAAGCACGAATATAGGCATTTGGGTTGGACAGAAGTAAAAAGAGTTGGAGTAGTTTTTATTGATTAAAAGAAACTAAAGCAGTCTTAGCAAAGTCCTACAGAAATTCAATTTGTGAATACAGATAACAGTTATGCTATTTTAAGAGTCGCATATCAAAACAGAAGAAAAGGGAGTAGTGAGGGAAGAAAGCAACTCCCTATGAACACAAAGCAAGTGAATCTTTTGGTAAAATGGGTTAGTGTAATTAGTTATATCGAGTTCAACACATCACATTACGAGTTTCGTCAAGATCAAATATTAAAACATGAAATGGTCATCAACAGAAAGGACAAGCATAGACACCTCAGGTGGGTCAAATTTAGCTCCACCATTGCTGAGCTTAGCATGGGCCTCAGCGTAATCTTTGAAAAATGCATCTTGGTCTGCAGCATATTTCTCTGAATATTCCTGTACAGGTGCAAGTTGCAACTCCATGTAAGCATAGAAGTCATGACATATCAGAATTTTCTCCCTAATTTCTATTCTGGGCAAATTCTGTTATTTTACCTTGAATGAAGGATCTTCAAATAGAGCAGCATCGGTAGGTAAAACTAGCAGATCGTCGTCTCTTCTTTCTTTAATATCCTGTGAATAAGGCATGCATAAAATAAATGAGTAACTTATGTATTAACACAAGAACATAGTAACTCGTCATGTATCACCTTGAAGTATGAATTATCAAATTTCAGCCACTGAGCCGTCCATGATTGTCCTCCAGGGGACCCTGGTCCATCTTTCTACCATGCAAAAAAAATTAAGAATGTATGTTAATAGTTTCACATAAAGATAGCTGTTATAGGTGTCTGAGGATACTAGAGAAAAGGTTGATACTTGACAGGAAAAACTGATATTCAAATTAAAGAAACAAAAGTATAGCAGTAATAGATCGCCATGGGATATCAACTTATCAAAGCCTCATTACATTCTTTAAAATTTTCCAAACACAAGGATTCCATCCTTCAACTCAACTTAATCAACAGTACAGTCAAATCTTCTATGAAAAACAGTGTTTATTCATTTGCATATTTGAAGGTCAGGATATTTTCTAAAAACATATCAAATTTCGGGACATTACACTTTTATTTATTATTGTATTTAGTAACGACCTTTAAAACATCACAAACTATGACAGGTTCATACTATTGATCAATTACAAGTTCAAACAAAACCTCAGAACATACTCAGGTAGATGGATTGGTTGGCATATAAAGTAAACAAGTATATTCCTTACTGTGTATTTGGTCTCTGGTTTACCCCACCCACTGCGATCAGGCCTTGATCTTCCAAGAGTGTGTGCACCAGAAAGAGCAACTATTTCCTGGACATTAAGAAGATTATCAATTTATAATATTTATTATAAATGAAAAGAAATATCAGTCTAAATTAGAAACTACCAATCACCTTATCATTCAAGCCCATTCTGTAGAAGACATCACGCAAATGGGCAGCAGGGGAAGGTGGTCCAGCATCTAATAGATGAAAAGAATAATAAGATGGAATTTAGTTGTGGTAGCTTTAACAAAGAAAATTGACTTTAGTGCGAGCAGAGAACTAAACTACATGCTTTGAGATAAATGTGATGTCATATAGAAAAAGATCCTCTACTTCACCAATCACATGGGAAGCAGAGCAGCTTTATAGATTGCTAAAACACCCTAACACCATTTGACAAGTTATAAGTGAGACGCCCCTCTATTCTAGAAAAAGTACTTAATTTTTCGAATTTCTGCATGTAACAACTAGATTTTCAAGTTCTACAGTTGTTTTACCAGGAAGCCTCCCTTCTTCAGGGCATTGTTCAGGTCCAGATACATCTATTCTTCCATACTTCATGGGAATCTTGGGTCCCCCAGCTTCCTGTAGTAAATAACAATATTATGATTCCAATAATCCAATCACTGCCTATGATATGATTAGTAGTTATTAATATTTATATTTAATTGTTAACAGGTATTGCGATGTTAATCGCCCTGTAGTCGAGTTAGGCCCATTAGGGTTGGTTGTTAGTCTATATATATGTTATGTCTTGTAATTGAAGAATCAATCAATGAAATGAATATTTGAAGTATCTCTATCTCTCTCTATATTTCTAGAGTCTAAGCTCACTCGAAGAGCTCTCTACCTCTACAGATACGATCTCAATTAGGATCGTATCAGCCTGCCTCAAATTAGAAGTTCAATCACATTGAACCAGAAGAGAGGAATTCACCTCTATAGCAGTAGCACTAGCCAATTGAAATAAGTCGGCATATGTCACATTGGAGTACTTGTCCTTGATGGGCTGAAGAAGCTTGAGAGCATTGACAAGTCCTGTTCCAGCCAAACATTCAAGCAAATAAATCATCAAGCAATGAACAATAACCCACGTATGGGGAAAACTCACCAGCATTTGCTCCATGTTTCAGTTCTATCTCAAATCTCAAACTTCCATTAGCACCACCCCTTTGCGGCCACTCCTCAATATTCTTGTTATATGTACCGGCATCATGCCAACCTAGTCGTACCTTTATAATAAAATTGAATATTATTAATATAGTACAGAAGTTTTGGTGGTGCTCGATTCGTACAGTCAGCAATCAGAATAATGAATTATACAAACATTTCTCTATTATATCTTGACAGTAGTCTCGAGGGAAGACACTAATCACTTCACCAACATTTCCCCAAGGTACAGCCAGCCGTTAAAAACTTGATATGAATTTTATTTCATACATTTCCGTGGTTGGTTGGTTAAGCATTACAATCGGAGTGTTTCCAAAATTAGAAATACAAACATAATACAAGCCTAGACATCACAGAGTAAAAAAGAGCTAAATGCTCGTAAATAGTCAACGATCTAAATCAACAATGCAAACGATAACCAAAATCTGCTACAGAAACCGACAGTCGTAATCATTCAATATGAACCCCGTATGTTAGTGATCTATTTTGCCAAAAAAAAAAAGCAGAAAAATAAGCGGCGCTAACTTTACCATAATAGGATGACAGAACGTAGTCTTCAGAAGCTCTTTGATATCCTCACGCGCACTCTTCAGCTGCTCGGGGTCCGACGCCGCGCACTTTGGCGCCGACACGGTCGAATAGCCAATCCTACCAGTCGACAAACGCGGCAGAGAGCTCTTCTGCATTTCCAAAAAGATAGTTGATATGAAACTTTCACCGTTTCACGCACACAAAATCCAGAGAACAGCATGTAGGGGGTACCTGCGGAAGGAAAATGCGCGAAACGAGAGGCGACGATGATCTGAGGGAAGAGAAGGAAACGGAGGAGCGGTTCGAGAGTCTGGTTGCGGAGGCGGACGCCGAAGGGAGGAGGCGAGTGGCGGCGGAGGTGGTGGCGGCGGCGGCTGAGAGAGAAGTCATAGCTGCAGCCTGCAGTCGTTGAATGTCAGTCGAACAACAGTCGTTGGCTATGCTGCTGTTGTCGCCTTTTATTCCGGATTTTGGGGGCTTTTGCGTGTGGAGAGTCGTAGTTGGGGACGACTCTCTCCAGCTCCCTTTCCTCCAATTCTATCAAGTGACTAAAGCCAATTTCATACTATGATCAATTTTATATTTTCTTCATTTTCTTAATTGTCTTATTTAAATGTTGATTTTATGAACATTATAATCCATGGTTCCTGCACTTAATATATATAATTCAATTAAAAATTATAAATTAAATCTAATTTAAACTTCACTTAATTTATAATATTAATTTACTTTATTAAAATACGTATTTAATCAAATCGAGTAACAATTTATTTATGAACCAAAATAATCCGTGGGCCCTGATATCTTTGATTTTAGGATCTTTCGTTGAAAACTAGCGAAAAAAGAAAAAAATAGTCAACATATTTATATTTTTCTTCTCTGATTATTTATCGTATCGTGTTAAAGTTGCGTGCTCGTTTTCAATTTTAAGACCGGAAAAAGAACCTGACTTTATTATATATTGGAACATAGGTTCGTCTTGAAGAATACTGGTGCATCTCACCACTAAAAACATTGATTGTCTTCTTTTTTTTCCTTTTCTTGACAAAAGAAAAGTATATATATAGGTATAATTTGTGTAACTTTCAAATTTTGGACTGGAAAGTTCGTCAAATAATAGTGGTGCATTTCATTGCCCGGAAGTATAGATGTCAATTTAACATGACTAGTCGAAAATCGATTATATTGTTTTATTCGGTTCGAGCTAAATCGATTGATAATCACTCATCAGTCATCACACATTCACACACCTATACATAACATCAAAACAGATTATTATACTTCCTTTTCTAATCTGTGATTATTTTTCTTCCAGGTTCTACTTTTCCTATTGGCAAATAGTGACAACATAAACATTAGAAAGAAAGAACATTTCCGCAGCATGAAACAAAAGCACAACACGATTGCTATATAACCAAAACAAACTAGTAATAATTATGCCTGCAAAACTTATGAAGCAGCAGCTATATTAACACCAAACCCACACTTCAAAGAAGCCAATTGAGAGTAATATTACCGAGCCAAATCAGAAGAGGGAACTGGGCCAGGGCAATGAAGAGCAGCAGATAATGATGCCTACTCGAATCGTAACTCCTCACCTCGGCGAAGAGAACTCTCTTCATGGTCTTCACCAAGAATACTCCCATGCACAAGCATGTCCATGGCAGCAGAAAGTAGTACGCGTAGCCCCAGAATAACTTCCCCAATAGAGCAAATGACAATCCCGTGAAGGTGTATCCAGCGTATGCCACGATGTCGAGCAACGGGGCCTCTCCGCTACCCAAGGAGAACAACGTCATCTTCAGAAGGGCAACTTGAAAGGACCAGCCAACGACACCTTTCACGAAGAGCCAGTTAAGGGCTTCGGGGCTAAACCTGACCAGAGCAATGGGGGATTAGCATAAGAAATGGGAAAAATAAAAATGTAGGAAATATAAAGCGAGATATGGAAATTAATGCATTTATACTTTTAATAGAACTCGACTTTGACTAGCAAGAAAAAACAAGGGCATACATCTCATACACTCAAGACACAAAAGAAAAGGCGAAGAGATAATTGATCATTCAAGGTGCCTAATTAATTTGAAGACACAGCAAACAAAAGAAAACATAGTACTCCCTCTGTCCATGAAAAGATCTCCTAAGTGGGCGGACAGGGTTTTAAGAAAACTTAAAGGTGTATTTGGTGAGTGGAGAAAGGGCTGCACAATATGCGGGAAATTTAAGGGTAATAGTTGGTGAATTTTTACTAAATAAGGATTAGGAAGTGTTTTCATGGAAGGATGGAAAAGGAAATAGGAAGTTTTTCTGTGGAGTCGTGGACAGAGAGTATCACTTACTTTCCATGAAAACCTAACGATAACCCAGCAAGCACCACATAGGTACCAAATGCCATAAAGGGTATGTACAAGTCTGGAGCATTTATATCGTAAATAGGGGGTTTGTAGGAAAGTCTGCCACCCACTGGCTCTGAAATTCTTGTCCAATGGCCCTGAAAGAAAGTGAAAACAGTTTGAACATGCAATGCTTAATGGATAGCAAGACTAATATGTATGAAAGGACCAAGTATTACCCTGTGCAGGAACGGGAAAAGAACAACCTTCAACTTATTCTTCACATAATGGTCATTAACTTGGAAATAGTATTGAGGATCTGAAAAATAGCGGCTGATCTGTTCATAACACTCCAAAAAAAAGGAAATGGATCAAATTCTTATAGCCCCACAGATTACAAAAATTCTTATTAAAAGATTATATCAATGATGAAATTGAAATTTATTGCTCAAATTACAGGTATACATGACTAGCTGCGGTCTATCGTTTATCAATCTAATCCAGCATACAGTGCATGATCACTCAGAAAGCTCCTACATTACTTACATTGCTTTGCACATATTCAGAGCTGGATCCTAATATTTTCTCTCCATAAGCACCCAGCCCACCTCTTATGAATCCTGAACTTGCACCATAAAATGCATTTCCAAAAGGATTTGGCTGTGCATTAGGTGGTCTTGGTATTCCAGACTGTGCTCCAAGATTATCATACATCTCTAAATGAATCTGGAACACCTGCATGATTAAGTGAGGAGAGGGGTTATACAAGGGAATTCAAGGAGAAACACTTAAATAAATAATATGCAAAGCTGCAAGATTCTTCCTTTTGAGGCAATATATATCTAAATGTATTCCTTTTATCTACACTGGAATCTCATACATAGAGAAGCAGAACACATGAACACGTTTCCACACGCCCAATATCTACATTAATTATACAGTGATGTTCTTCGCCGTGACCTCAACAGAATCCAGCTCAGTAACATCATAAGCTTCTTCGATAGGCAAAGCAGAAAAGCAATTATCTTCTTATAGAAAATTCCCCACAAGATGGGACAATTACACACTTCAGAAATCAAACAGATCGAATCTCTTCAATACTTTCACCGAAAACAACGATTTACACACCAATTACCAGGACATGAATCGCAATTTAGCCACAAAGGACGATCTCCTAGAAACGCAGATCCAAATCTCAAATCTAACACACTATAAAAGATAATCATGAAACGAAAGTACGATCTCTGATAAATAGATACCTCTGAGCAAATCCAAACGGTTTATTTCCGGTGGCGATGATAATCTGAGCTAAGACGATCGCATGTACGCGCTAAAACGAAAGAGTCGGTTAGATTTTTCTAAAATTTTGATTTTCGATAAATAAATACTGGTGGTCTCCAAATATCCGCCGCGTTTGTGGGCTGTTAATGGGATTTAAATTGGGCCCTTATCTGGCCCATGTTATTAGGCTATTGCGGCTCTTCTAGAGGCCTTCATTACACTATAAATCACGTCTTTGGTAATAAATACTCTCTCCGTCCCACCAAGCATGACACTTTTTTTTCCGACACCGTTATTAAGTAGAGTGTATAAAGTAGTGTAAGAATGATAAAAGTAGTAAGGTCAAGCTTAATGGACATCCTAATAAAGAATATGTCATACTTAGTGAGAGGGAGAGAGTATTATAAATAATGGGCCGTTCTAAAAATACAATTTTCCTTATAAATTAATCTCATGAAATTGGTAAAATTAAAATAAAAACATAAGCGGAACAAGTTGGTACCGATTTTTAGTTCTCATTGAAATCGAAACAAAATTATTAGTTCTTTTGAAATTGAAAATCGAATTTTATGATTTTAATTCTGGAACCAATTTTCTTCCTTCATTGTAATATCGAATATCAATTTTACCCGATCAATTTCGCATAAAATTAAAAATTAAAATTCAATTTGTAATTTACTGTCAAAGCCCTAATTCAATATATTTAAAACTTAATTTCACAATGACGACCACCCTCAACCCCTGCACACCCCTCCAGCCAACTCCAATGGTGCCACGACACCACTAGCACACTACGATCGCCCCCAACCCAAACCCCCAACAATGCCCCACGTAGCACAACTGACTCCAGCCATAGTCTCCACCGCCATCGTGTCCCGTCCTAACCCTCGATGATGCCCCACGCAACACAAGCAACTCCAGCCGCAACCACCACCTCTACTACAACATCTTCCTCGACCCAACCCCGATTTAATTTAAGAACTAGAAAGTTAATAAAAGAAAGTAAAAATAAATAAATAAATAAAGAATTTGTTGGCAATTTATGTAGATTAATTTAATTACTAGTATTATTTTTTCTAAAGTAATTTCCTCCACATACTTACCATAGCAGTGTAGTTAAAATCCTGTACTCCTCTCCGGTTAAGTTCCCTGCGGTGATTCCAGTCGCTCCTATAATCGCGCTTCTTATAACAAATTTCACACAGAAATCACAGTAGAGAACGCCTCGTGTTCTTACGCAAGTAACTGTCATCGGATCCTCTTTCTGTGTCGCAAATTGTAGAAGAATCTTTCTTAACTGTCGTTTTTGATTCCCGCCGCGTACTACTTCGCATGGAGACTTCCGATGGTTATGCTTCGAATAATCAATTCTCAGGCTCATTTGCAGGCTCTCGGCGAGATGTTAATTACAGGTCAGTACGTTGATGACATTTTCGTTTCCTTTCGAGTCGATTGTGCTCGAAACTGGGGTTATTTCTCATCGAGCGCGAGTTCAATTGATTGAGTAAATAGACACTGGTTTTGAAGCAGTTAATTCCCTTAGCCTGCTTGTGCTGTATATGGAAATGCTGCAGTGATTTTGAAATTTTGTTAAGATTGAAGCTAATTTGCTTCTTACTAGGTTTGAGTATTTAGCTAAAAAGAGATGAATTTTACTACATGTGATGAAGTCATATCGAGAATGAGATATAGTTCATGAAGCCATATTGAGAATGGAATTAGATTCAACATAGACGAGAGTTGGGGTTGCACTCTGTTAAGATTATAATGTGTCTGCAAACAGGAATGGTGACAATTTTCCAAGTTTTTATTTTATATTTCCTGTATTTATCATCCTGGACTCTTGTCTGCATTGTTCTGAATGCAAAATGTGAACTTTTTAGTGGAATTTGTTGATATGAAGAGAACAGTTGGGTTGCCTTAATCTGGTGATGAGCTTTACATATTCATACCCGAGTTTCTATTTATTTTATTACTGTCTGTTTGGTTTGATTTGTTGAAGCCGAGCATATTTTATTCTCATGCTTCGGGAGAAGATTTTGTTTCAAAGGTTCTTTAGTATGAGAATCAAACACCTGCCTAACTGGCAATCCTCGTGTTTGTTCTCCATTTATTCATTTTTGAAGTGAGTAATGGTCATTCAATGAATTCTCTGGGAAATGTTCTAAAATTGGCTTTTATCAATGTTTAGTTTCGGAAAGCTGTTGATTTAGCTGATTTTCCCTCTGCAGCTGTGGTTCATGTGGCTATGATTTAAACCTAAATTCATCAAGTCGGAATACATCTACTATTGGTTCCAAATATGGTAAATCTATCAAGAAAGGGATCATATCATTTTTTACCATTGACGAGAGCAGATTCAATCAGGTTGAAGAATTCAGTTGTGTGCCCTACTTCATCTCTAAGAACTCTTGGGGTTTTTTCCGCCGGAGAACCAAACTCCTATGCCGGAAATGTGGGAACCTTATCGGGCTTGCTTCCGACCTGAAAAATGCTTCTTCAATCCATCTTATAACAGAGGGGTTAGACTCACCCTCTAGCAGTGAATTCTCTGGCAAGAGAAAGTATGACATCAGGATCCGTTCCTTGCAACCTAGTTCAGCCGGTTTTGGTACTCCTCTCATCTTATGATGCTCTTGTAATGAGAAGTGCACTAAACTCTTTACACGGTAAAGAATTCATGGTGGCAGCCCCCATAATCCTTTAATGACAATTTTTTTCTGCACAAGTCAGAAGCAGAAGGTAAGATAGCTTGTATAGAAGCTCTAGTTTTTCCTTTTCTTGTTCTTTTTCGCTTTCTTGTCTAATCATCGTTAGTAATTATATATGTGGTTGAGTCGAACTAATGATAGTCGACGTGTACAAAACTATAAGCCTGCATCAAATGAGCAGATGTTGGAATTGTGTTGGTGGTTGGAATGCAGTGATTTGTTTATCCGAACCTCGATTACTGTTGTGCTCAAGCTTGATTCTTTCTTAGGGTTCTTAAATCTTGATTCTCTTCCAACTTCCAAGATTGATAATCTAATTCTTATGTTGTGTGTGTGTGTGTGTGTGTATGCAAATGGTTAGTATATACTTGATACAGATAGTGAAGTTTCTCTGACACTGTCTATTGCTTCAGTGTTACTTCCTTTTCAGCTTCTCTAAGGAAATTTGTATTGTATTCTGTGTAAAGATAAACTGATTGTTGCATACCTGTGATCAAATTTTGTGTAAAGATTTTTAGAAAGAGCCCACTTCCAGTATCCTAAAATTTATTTTTAATATTATAAACATACTATGATCATTGCTAATTTATTTTTACCAAATAGTCTCTCGTAAATTTCAATTTATTTACTCTAGTAAAATCTAGCCCTTAACAAAGAAGACCATACTATATTTCCATTACCCTAATCCACAATCATTAATTTTATTGAAAATATAGAATCAAAGACAAAGGGAGCACAAGATAATTGTGTTATACTAAAAGAATCAAAGACAAGAAAATGCAGTGTTTTGGTACATGAAAGTGGAAGTCTTCTCTTTGGAGAAGGAACAAAAAGAAAGGAAAGGAAACACCTTTGCAACATTTCTGTGAACTCTACAAAAAGGATATATTCCAAAAATGGATCTATCATGAATATAGCTTGGAAAGATCTTCAGAGAAGGTCTTCCTAATCACCTCTCTCTTCAGCTTCAGAGCTGCAGTGACGAGCCCCGATTCCGGCGTCCAAGCTTCCGGCAGCACTTTGATCTTTGCCGGAATCTCAAACCTCTCCAGCCTTGCCGCCTTTGCTTCCTGCATTCATACCAATTCAAACACAGCTGCTTCACCCTATTCTTTAAAGGGAAGATATCTAGATACCGTATCTCGCCCCAAGATTTATGTATTTTCGTGTATTTGGTTTGGTTCGATTTTGGGTCCAATGCCATTTTTAACACGACATTTTCGATTTTTCTCACATATCGTGAAATTTTATAGTTGTTCAATTTTACATATATATGCATATATATAAAGTTTGTGCATGCACTACAAGAAAAGAAGCAAATCGGAAAGAGGCTTGTGGAGTGATACCTTGAATAATGAGTTGGAGACTTCCTTGAGAGCCTCTTCCTTTTGGCACAAGTCATCAAAATCGGAGTATTGAATGCCTTGTTTCGAAGCCCAGCCTTCCAACGTGTGCTGTGAAGCCACCACCAAAGCCACACAGTAACTGTATAAGGAATCGGCGTGCAGCATGATGTTTTCCACGTACGGGCTGCCAGAAAGAGCAGCCTCGACCTACATAAGTAAATTTTCCGGCCGTTAAACTCCACAAGGGACATGAAAATTCACGGGAATAACACAATGCTCACCCATATTTGCAATTTTCACACCTTATAAGTTAAGCGAAATAGATATTAAATTATACTCACGAAAGTATCCATGAATACCAAATGTCTCTCAAATCACACCTATTAAGGTCGGGTACCAGTGAGTAAATTGTCATCCCTAGGTTAGTTCAGGTGATTAACCCTAAGAAATGCTAAACATCGGACATATTTGGACTTTTATTTTGTACCTTCCCAAGGGAGACGTATTCTCCGTGTTGAAGTTTGACAATATCCTTCTTACGGTCAATTATCTCAAGGCAACCATCACTGTGGAATTGCCCAATGTCTCCGGTGTAGAACCATCTTGTTCCTCTCTCGTCCACCTTTAGGCATCAAATCAAAAAAATAAAAATTGCATGATGTCGAACAATGGCTTTGATTGAGAGATGGAAAGGTTAAAAAACCAAAGTAATCACAAATAAGGTACCTTATATACTTCTCTTGTTTTCTCATCATTCTTAAAGTATCCAAGAGTAACATTAGGTCCACCAATGACAATCTCTCCACGTGGCTTCGGAGAATCGCTAATTAAATATCCGCCTTCTGGCCAATCAACCAACTGAAAATTTGTTCGAATAGAATTACCAAAGGTGGCCATGTAAGGATAGTAACAAAGAAAGTGTATTGTGATTGACGTTGACATAGTAAATGCATTAATTCCAAAAGAATTTATAATACTCAGCAATTTTTCATAATTATTATAGGAATGTATATTAGGGAATGGATCATATGAAAACTAGTGTTTATGTAGAAATTAAGAACCAATGTGGAATGTTGATCTTTGAATAATCTATAATCCAAATTAATTATGTATCAAATTTATGCATAGAATGCATTAAAATTATGATGAATTGGTTAACGCGTAAAAATGCATTATCATGTGATATAATAAAATACAACGTGAAATATATCAAAATAATAAGTAAAATGCATAGTTCTGGCTCCTACCTAAGACTTGATTCTCATTGGTCATACCCCTTGCCAATGAGAAAGTCTTAGTTAAGAACCAAAACTTATGCATTACACGTTGTATTTTATTGCATTTTTATGCGTTAATCAATACATTTTATGCATAAATTTGACGTATACTTAATCTAAATCATAGATTATACAAAGATCAACAGTCAAAATTGACTCCTAATTCCTATATAAACACTAGGTCTTATATGATTCATTCCATGTTTCTCGATATGCAATAAGTTATTGATCTTTTAAGTTATCAGTCTCCACACGAGGATGAGTGTCTTGTCTCACATAGGTACCATGAATGTGGATAGAGCTCGAGACTCCATGAAATTACCTTTACAACTGAGCAAGGGAGGGGAGCGCCAACACGACCAACAGATCGATCATCGTATTCACTAAAAGTGCCACCAGCACAGGTTTCAGTAAGGCCATAACCTTGCCCAATTGGAGCCCTGAGGACAACAACAAATGGAAGCGGAATCTATTAATGCATGGGAAATGAAAGAAAATGCTGCATATCAAAAATAGCAGCTTCTAAACAGTAGTCAATTCTGAGGGCAAAAGAAGTGGTCTCTTTACTAACCCAAGACATATGTTAATAAATCTTTGAGTGTCACCAGAAAGGGGAGCTCCTCCAGATAGTATGAAGCGAATACGACCACCCAGAATAGCTCGAACTTTTCTGAACACCAGAAGGTCCCATAAAAGCCTCTCTAATCCCCATGCCCCGAACCAACTACCGTTTATTGCAGATAATCGTCGAGAATATGCCAAATCGAATAGTCTCTTTGGGAGTCCACCAGTAGCATCTATCTGAAGTTTTTAAGTTGAATGCTTAAGTTCACTCACATACATATATTTAATTAATAAATAGAGTGGAACCTTTATTCTACAAACAACACATTCAAATCATTTGTTAAAACTAGTATCAAATGCAAATGTACAAATTTTTCATAGACAAAGGGAGTATGAAATATTGTGAACCTTTTTGCGCACACCATCTCTAACACGATCAAGAATGGCCGGTACAGCTGCCAAGAGTGTCGGCATTAGTACTGTAGCATCCCCTTGTGTACCCTTCTTTATCTTGTTTGAAGTATCGGTGAGAGTTAAAGGAGATCCATATCCTATAGAACTTCCGATGGCTGGCATAATGCTCTGCAGTAGAAAAGGTATGATGAGCAAGATTGAGTATCACGAATTAGTCCGGTTCTTCGGATAAGGGCACACCTCAGCTGCTAGTTCCAGAATGTGAGCCAATGGAAGGTACGCTAAATAAACGTCATCGTGTCCCAATCCAGGAACAATCGTCATCACAGCAGATGCTGTAGCTAAAACGTTGCCATGTGTCATCATCACACCCTATATGAGTAAAAGAAATGGGGGAAAGAGTGAGTTAAATGAAATAAAACACAATAATGACAACGAAGTTATTAAAGAAATCTCAAATGTAGTGATCGGCACGATATATAAGGATTAAGGAAGCATAGGAACATAACAGAGGAAGTCGAACAATTACGAAAACTGAACCAAGAACATATTTCACACTTGAGTGTTGCTCAAATAGCAAAGTGGTACTAACCTTGGGCATGCCAGTACTGCCGCTCGTGTACATTATCACAGCAACATCGGCTGAAAGAGGTAAATCTGAGTCAACTGGATTTTGACGGCCCAACTTCTCGACATCCAAGAACGAAGTTACAGTCCAGCCACTGCTTCCCGAAACCATATTAACCAGTGAAGCATCTGACTGGAATTCATCATCCATGCATATAATTCTCTTGACCGTGTCAAGCTGCCCACTTATGTTTGCTATCTTCTTCAGTTCCTTGTATCCGCAGATCACAGTTGTAACTTCTGTCTGAAGAACACAACGTGTATCAGGTCACCAAAATTAGACAATGATTATGGAAGTTAGTGAGCTTGGTGTGGGTGCTAACTTCAACTATGTGAGTGTGTGTAGGTGTATTAGGGGTGAGAGAGGGAGAGAGACCTCGTTAAACGAGTGGCATAGAGCCTCTTCACCAAGAGACGCGTAGATGGTAACCACAGTAATATTGCGCCTGAAACAACCCTGATCAAAGCAAATAAATTTATCATGGATCCACCGGTTGGGGATGCACTAATTTTATCGGATGTCATCGTTGAGCTTGTATAATCTCATCTTTAGCAATGTGAATAAAAGTGCATAAAACATACCAACAAATATCTACATTTATAGGTATCAACTATGTTATCGATGGCATTCATGTTGCTAATACGTATATAGCAAAGAAAACCTCTTTAAAGAAGATATTCCAAAAAGCATGATGTGAAATACCTGCAGAGCAACAAACCATTCTTCACGCGTATCGGCAAAGATTGCTGTGCGTTCTCCCTTTTGATGTCCAAGTTGCACTAAACCAGAGGAGAAGTTGCATACAGACTCAAACACTTGCCCGTAACTCAACCACACGTATTCACCCAAATGGAGCTTTTCAAAAGATCTCCCATCAGATGTTTCCACTGATCTTGCAATCAGTTTTCGTGTTCCTAGTAACCTCCTTTCAGAATATTTCTTGCATGACTGCTCAAAAAGCTCAGCAAGAGTGGTAACTCCGTCCCACGCTGTTTCCACGGGTGAAGTGAACCGGTAGTTTCTGATTGCATATCCCTGCTCTCCACCAACATCCGCAGGCAGACCTCTTTTCTTCTCCTTCTTCGTGTTGCGAACCAGAAGTGTTAAGAGAATTGGAATGATGGCACCAACATAATAAGGACCCATACTTCAAAAAATCTGCCTGGAATCCTAAAGCAAGAAAAATCAGCGAAGAACAACCCCAAAAAAAGACTTCTAAGTTCTAATAAATCTTAAGGATGCTTATGATACCACTGTATACGAACAACGCTACTCGTGGCTAGGCTCAAAATAACTCGTTTGGAGCTCGAACCCGCTTTTGAGCTTCATACCTTTATCAAGCCATATAATGATCAGTTTGTTGAGTTCGCCAACATGTTTGAGTTCACTTGTTCACGATCGTGTATAAATTTTCTATTTTAACAAATTAGCTATTTTAGCAAGGGACTCAGGTGACTCGATTAAAGGCTCCCTATCAAGCTCACACAACATGCACATGAAAAAACCAACTCGACTAGATAAAATAATTGAGCTTGAAATTAGACTAAAGTTCGTTTCGTTTACTATCGAATCAAGAACCAGCTTGTTTGAATTGCTTGGGAGTAGCTCTGTAGTCTGCACAACCCTAATTGAAGACGACAATCCTTGGAAATTTCCATTAACTCCCCCACCCATAAAATAAGCAAGCAGTACTAGAACGAACGAAACAAGCCATATCAATAAACTGCAAAACAAGGCATAATCATTCCAAAAACACAAGCCTCATCAATCAATATTACAACTTTTTGCTACAAAACACAATGTAAATAAAAAATTAGAGCACCAAATGATCCGCATTACGCAAAATCAACCCGAATCAAATGTGACTTGAAAAGGAGTAAGAAATTTCCCGCACCTTCGAATTTGGGTTAGCTTAAAAAGCAACAAGAGCTTCAGAGAGAGTGAGACTGCTGCAGCTACTCCTGCATGTAAGCGTGTTTCTTATTCTTGTGGGTTTATTGGAATTTTGGGAGATTGGCGGAGGCTTTATTTAGAACACAAGCATTGAAATTTCAGTAGTTTTTCTTGGCTGGAATTTTACATATATCAGCTGTATTTTTGTGGATACTATTTGGCCTCCTCAAGAAAATTGACCATTCTCTTTTTTTTCTTGCTTTCTTGACTAATTAGTAATTATAGGACTCTCAAAACTTACGAATTTGGTTGTTATCAGATCGATTAGACAATTATTTGATTTATTGAGCTTAAATCTGAACTCGGTCTATTAAAAATGTATGTTAATTCAAATATGAACTCGACTTGTTAACTTTTAATCTAGTCACGATTTATACACAACTCGAGCACAAACAGTTAACCCGAACCCAACATGCATTCGATACAAACTCGATAAGACTTGATATTAGTCACTAATTTGTGTGTATTTATATCGCAATATCGTATTGATCAACAATTGAGACATTTCTATTACTAATCGAATGCACAATTTTCCAACAAAAATAAATTTGTCCGAGATTAAATATTAATTTTGTTATTTGATAGTACAATCTTGTATCGATAGAGCTTTTCGAGTAAGTTTAAACTCAAATTTCACCGTTCGAATAAGATCATTTCATTCATTCATTCATTTCTATTACAAACAAGATAGAACTATATATATATAACAATTTTAATGGGACCACCACTAAGAATTGATTAACATTCATTGATTGCAACTTTTGAGCTCGAAAGCACAGAGCACCGGTTGATACGACCTTGTATGGATAGAGCTCTTCGAGTAAGCTTAAACTTTGATTTCAACTTCCGAGCAATTTCATTCATTCATTGATTATCACATAACCAAGATAACCCTGATCAATCTATCTTGATTACGGGGCTGGTTAACATAGCACTACCCGTTGACGATTAATCTCTACTTGATCAAGCCAAGAGTGATCTTAGCTTTACAAACTTCTCAGCCTCTTCAGTGTGACCCAAACGAGTGAGAAGGCCAATAATGCTAGAGTAGTGTTGCTCAGATGCTTTAATTTTGTATTTTCGAGTCATGAGAGCAAAGCACCTCTTTGCATCATCAACAAAGCCACCCTCTTCACAAGCACTTAGAATAGCTTTGAAAGTGAACTCATTGGGAGAAAAACCATCTGATATCATCTTATCGAAAAGAAGTATAGCTTCTTCATACTCACCATTGCATCCATAAGCCTCGATAATCGCAGTCCAAGTCATCGATCCTTTAACAGGAACGGCATCAAAAGCTGATTTCGCCTTACCGGTCGCTCTCAACTTCCCATACATGCGGATGATTTCAGCTGCGACACGAGGGACGGGCGCCAATTCTTTCCTCAGAGCGTGCCCATGAACTTCCTTCCCATATTTTCCCACCTTGAGCAGACTGCAAACACTCAAGATTCTTGCTATTGTAACAGAGTCTGGTCTGTGCTGAGATAGCTGCATAGATCGGAAAATATCAATTGCTTTGTGTAGGCGTTGGCATTCAATGTAGGACTCGATCATGGCAGTCCACGCAATCACGTTCTTTCTCTCCATGTTATCAAACACTCTTGAGGAATAATCCAAAATGCCGCACTTAGAATACATCATCATCAGAGATGTCGCGACTGATACTGCTGGCACGAATCCGTTCTTTATTGTGTAGGAGTGAATCTCTTTACCTTGCTTCAATGCCCTCAGTTTTCCGCAAACTGGAAGGACTGTGGCAATTGTGACGATATCGGGTTTGAACCCTTCTTGTTGCATCCAAATTATGGATCTCAACGCCTGCTCGAGCCTACCATTTGCAACATAGCCAGATAAAAGAGCAGTCCATGAAATGGTGCTTCTCTCCGTTGAATTATAAAATACCTTTCTTCCTGAAACCATATCGCCGCACTTGCAATACATATCAATCAATCCAGATTGAATAAATAGCTGCTTTGAGTAATCTTTGGTCTTTATTACATAAGCATGAACCTCCTGTCCGATTCTTCTTGCGAATATTTCTCCTATGACTGAAAGAATGCTAGTCAATATAACAGAGTTCGCTCTAGTACCCTCCTCCACCATCCACCTTGTGTAATCTAATGCCTCTCTTTGCAACTTATTATGAGCAAAACCTGCTATCATTGTTCCCCATAGCACGATGTCCCTCTCTTCAACTTCATCAAATACACTACATGCCAGCTTAATCTTGCCGCACTTGAAATACATATCTATCAAACTAGTCCTAAGTATGAGACTTCCCCATAGACCATTCTTTATCAACATTCCATGAGTCTTTAAGCCTTGACGTAGTGCTCGGTTCCCCCCCAAGCTCTTGATGAAACAAGAGAAGCTATAAACATTTAATTCAACACCAGAAGCCCGCATTTCCGAGAATGAGCCCAACATTTCACGATGATTCCGTCGCCCCATTATTACATTACCCCTGAGCAGTGCATTCCAAGGGTAAACACTAGAAACGGTCATATTGTCAAACACACTCTTCGCATCCTCAATGGAACCACAACCTGCATACATGTGGACTAGCCTCGTTTGCAAGAATTCATTTTCCTCAAGACCATTTATTCTAATATGTGCATGAACTTGTCTTGCTGCCTTAAGGGATTTCACCCTCAGGCAAGCAGCAATGAGCGCGGAAAATGTCGTGGCATTCGTGGGGATGCCACGACGGTCCAAGTAGTCTAGTATAGCAAGAGCTTCTTCGAGCTTGCTCTCCTTGGCAAGTCTCTGGATGTCTCTGTGAACGACATGTGGGTTTTTGCTATGAAACGGTACAAACTTATTCTTTTCGTGTACTTTTTTTTGCGATCTCTTTCTCCTCTCGGCGAGTGGAAAGTCCCGGGCTGGTGATGCCTTGGTTTTGAAACAAACACTGTTATGATGGTTGTTGCTGTAGAGTTTTTGCAAGGGGCTTTGATGAAAATGATGCAAATGTGAAGGAGGTCTTGGTCTGAGGCTGTAATTGCTAAGCCCCTCCATCACTCTTCAGCAATTCATCTGCAAAAACAATGAAATCCAGAGATAAAAACTAAAACAAAGATGAGAAACGGTCACAAATCAATTATCTATCATCATGCACAAATGCAACATAATTATGTCCTAATCATATACCCATTCGAACAAAATCGTTAATTACAAAATATATCAAGCAATTTTGGCTCCCTACTCTTAGAACACAAATTTCAAGGATAAAAATAATGCAGAAGCCTTTGTTTCACTATCAGTGCTTCAGTGAGCATTTCATCAAACACTTTGTATGCAGTAAGATGGTTCCAAAAACTAACTGAATTCTGACATTCTTTAAGCAAAATCAGGCTGCTGCTCACCAGAATTTGAAACGCAACAGTGCTAAACTATTTGGTGAGTGGTGAGCATTGGGGTCACTGTGTGTGGTTGTTTGAGGAAGAAAGCTCGTACAAGGGAAAAGGATAACTCATTTCCTCAAAACAAAAAAATTAAAAATAATGACAAAAGAAGGTTTTGTCCTCTAATGTGAGAGGGGAGAAAGAAAAACGAGATTTTTCGAACACAAATTCTTCAAAAAGTGCAACAACATGAGTGATTATTACTTCAATAATTGGATAGATTTTTGTACCCATTCTTACCTCAAAATGTTACTCCCTCTCTTTACTATTTTATTTTTTTGAATGCGTTAAAGCCCAACTTCCAAAAGAAAAGTGTATCAAACTAATAAATTTACGATCATTTCAAAATACCATTCCGTCACATATATTTTCGGCGTACAAATTAAGGATTGTTTACTTAAATTTAAAATATTATAGTAATATAAAGTAAAAATAAAAATATCTTATAACAATTAAATACTCCCTCCGTCCATGATAAGTGTATCATGGAGGAGTGGGCGCGATTTTTAAGAAAAATTATGATGTTATGTAGTAATTTTATAAATAGTGAGATGTGATGTGATGTATTGTGTAGGAAAGTATGTGGGTCCATGTACTAAAAGGTAAACAATACATTTTTTGTGGACAATCATTTTAGGAAACAATGAGTCAATGATACACTTATCGTGAAGGAGTACTTCTTATTATTTTCATTTTAAAAAATATCTTTATTTGGAAAGCATATCCCAAAATGGAATAAGTAAAAAGTTATAGGATGCGCATAGCACTTGAAACATAATTAATTGAAATATACAAATATAAAAATAATTTTGTTAATATGATAACTATAAATTAAAATAAAATTTAGATAAAATTAATTAGGAAAATTTATAAAACTTGCATAATACTACTATTTCTAATAATTCATACTAAAATTGATAAATAATTTGAACCCTAATTTTACCCATAATACTAAAAATCCCCAAACACGAAACTTCGCCGGAGCAAAATGGAACAAGCAATCGGCGCTCTAAATCGAGCGGCCAACAACCCCACTGTCGTCAACACATTTTTGGGCGTCCTTTTCGTCACTCTTTCGGCGCGATCGTATGCGCAGGATTACACGGTGCGGGCGCTTGAGGCGGAGAAGGAGGCGATAGTAAAAACAAACAAGCAGATGAAAAATTCCATCTGGGAATGGAAGCAGACGCTCTACGCGGAGGCTTCAGCTAACCCCAAAAAGGCCCTCGTTCCCCTCTCCAATCTCCAGTCTATTTACGGCGACGTCGTTACTCCGCTATCCAGTTCTGGTAATTTCACTTTCCTGCGTTTATCTATGGGTTTTTGTGTTCTATTCCGGTGCTGCATTGATGTGTTGCGAGTCGTGCATCGAGAGTTGTACTTCTACTATGCCTTGTGCGACATTCTGCATTGTTGATTTTTTTTAAAGATCGAGCTCGAATTTAGTACAGAGTTCAGTTCATTTACTAATAGTACCTAAGCTCAATAAAAAGCTTGTTTATTAAATTATTTGAGTTAAAACATATATTTTTATATAAATTGGACAAGTTTGTGAGCTAGTTCGTATAGTTCGCGAACTATTCGGACTGGGGCTCGTTAAAATTAGATTTGTTCATGTTCGCGAGCCTTTCGAACGAAATTCCATTAGGCTTCAGTTCAGCTCGGAAAAAAAAATCGATCTTGGTTCGAGGCTCAAGTTTGGTTTATTCATTGAACAAATGAATATCAAACAAGCTTTTACCGAGCCAAACTTCGAATAGTTTGGTTCGCTTACTCCCATATGCAACACAGGAGGTTATTCAATAGGATATATCCAATGCATGCATTTCGTTCTCTTATGTTTTTTTTGCTAAATTAGAATATATGTCAACTTTTCATTGAAGTTTAATTTTCTGGCAATGATGCGCAAAGTACTGAGGAGTGATTGAGAAAGTGTTGTATTATACTCTTTACACTATGTTTTTTTTTCCAAGTATTATTGGTCTTGTGTAGTTAGTGACTTAATATGCAAAAGAACTTAGGCAAATAGATATGAATATAATTCCAGGATGCCTTCTGCATTATTGTGTGCAAACTCTCATAACACCTTTTTCTTTGGTTGCAGAGAGCGATGGTGATCAAGAAGAAAAGCCGCCCAAGATGAAGTTCATCGTCTAGAAGCTAGTTGAACCCAGAAAGCAAATTTTCTTTTTGGAAAGAGATAAAGATGCAAGCATTTGTGGTAAGTAGCATTAAGCCGGTAGCAGAAGGAAACTAGAGAAAGCAGTAATACTGTCTCGTGTAATACTTTCACTCCAAAAAACCACCTTGAGACAATGCCAATTTCTTGTATCTCCAGGTTGTTGGACTTTATGCCAATCTGACTATCTTGTTGAGTTGCATCAAAAATATTATTTTGGATAGGGAAAAACATGAAATATTGAAATTGCTATAGAGTAAGGGATGAGATTCGTGAGAACCAATATATCTGAGATAAGGAGGAGAAAATCAATGGTGAGAATAATGCTGCAACTAGAAGATGGCTTTCTTGCCTATGCTGTTGTCTAACATATTGATTGCTTAATAAATGTTCACATGGGCCTTTCACCAACCTTTTGTAATGGATGGTGCTTGGCAGAATTAGTTTTGAAAAAAAAAATACCAGACTCTGAAGTGTGCCACTGCCAAGTCTGAGTTGCTATCTCGCCGACTAAGAAGCGCATAAATTCAATCCAGTAATGCTTTGAATTTGACTTCAAATTAAGTCTGGTACTTGTCCACTTCCTGGTTTACTTTCTTTGTCGTCATTCACTCATTCTGTTGAAACCTATGATCAATGTGTTTATGTGCATTTCTTGGTGCATATTAGAACTATTTCACAATCTAGGTGTATTATGCCTGCATCGTACTCGTAGACTGTTGATTTTTAACTGCAACTAGTAAGGTGCTTTTGGATGCTATATCATAATAGAACAGTACACATTTTTTGGATAACTGCAAAAGTTCGTCGAGTCTCTTGTGATGTTATATTTCGGCTTATTGTGATTAAATCTTCTGTTGATGAGAACTGATAGAAAATATGTTGCTTTCATCTCCCATTCCTTTTGAATCTTTTGTTGATGAAAATTGAAAGCAAAAGTTATGCTGGAGGAATCTTGAAATATTCCATTGTTTGCCATGTGCAGTGTTCCATGGTCTCTGCCTTTATTGAACTAACACAGCAAGTTTATGAATATAGATTCTATCTATATGCTTGGCCCTTTTCATATCACTACATGTGCACTGCATTATTTACTTTTATTTGTTTAGTAAGTGCTTAAACCTTTGCGTGCTGCTTCATCAAAAATCATCCCTTTAGATCTATACAGCTTTTACATCACCTAATTTGGGCAACTTTGCATACTATGCAAGCATGCACACTGACCTAAATATTTTATCTGTTTGTAAAAATTAATTTGTGGGTGAACAATAAGTGATTGGGGATTTGTTTTTTTTTTTTTCAATTATTTTATTTTGTCCCATCTGTTTTTTGTTTCGGATTTACTTAGGTTGATGGGTTGAATTTGAAATGGAACTAAGTATTGGTGATCTGTGATGAATTGGCTTTGCTATTATTGATAGGGGCAAATCCATCATTGTTGCTCTCTTTTGTCTATTTGTATTTGGGTGTGATATTGTTTGCTTTTCTTGTAGCCTCATTTGGGATATATATTATTTGGGAATATAGAAGGCATATTCCATGAATATTACTTGGTGCTTTTTTTGCAAGTTATTTGTCTTTATTTGTTTGCATATTCATTTTAATATTAATAATATATGTATATATATTGGTTCATATAAGAATTAATGTTACGTGATAAATGAAAAACATATCAATCATTCATTTTAATACATCAATTACTATGATTTTCTTTACAAAATAACTTTTATTTCATTTTTTTCATAATTCTATGATAATCAATATTTGATGTAAATTTAATTAATCTTAACAATCAATTGAAGATTGATGAAAGACATTGATGAATAATATTCTTCGTACAAATTTGTTACTTATTTTGTCATTTTAGTACTGCAACCGAATTATTGTTGGATTTCTTTTTTCATTTTCTGATAAATGGATATTTCAATACTACACAATTCAATTAACAATAAAAGAATCAATTGAGAATTGAGATATGAAATTCATTATATGCATTCGAAGATGTTGAATTTCTTTAATTATGGGTTAGAAAATTATATTCTACACGTCATGTTCATTTCAATGTATGAACAGAACTAGTAAAGAATATATGACATGAATTAAATGCATTGAATATTGAATTATTGACTTCTCAATCCTCATTTTCATTATGAACTACCTATCTCTCAACTTTTATAGTCATTAAAGTTTTCCTCAAAAATCAAGTAAAAAATATATAAATATTTATACCATATATATCAATTGGAAAATTTATTTTATAGAATTTTGGACCAGGTCCACTTACTTTTAATGCAAGCTGACTTGAAAATTGAAATGGAAAAAAACCTTCTACATAGAAAGTTGAATAGTATTATTCTATAAGGATAAATATTCTGATCAACTTTAATTTGACCCCCAAAATCCAAATATTGAAAATTCTTATAATTCTGTCCATTTTGTTACTATAACACCAAATTTGATCAAAACCATATTAAAAAATTATTATTACATTAAATTTAAATTATAAGATGGCATCATATTATTTGTCAAACTTGAATTTTATGGGAATATGAGTAATATAATTTGTGTGATTTATATACTCCAGTACACTAATTATTTAATAGTAATAAATTCATCTTAATTTCAATTTATTGAAAAGCATCATAGCATAAGACTTTGGTGCATAGACTCCCCAAAAAATATATATGTTCATATTGCATTTTTTTTTCTTTAATTAATATTAAATCAAATTACAAATAAAAAATTAATAACTTTTTCCTGCTGAAAAAAAAGTAAACAACTTTTACCTTTAAAAAAATATATATATCTTTAGTAAATTGAGCCTTAAGGTAAGATCATAATCACCCAAAAATTTCACATCAAACAACTATCATTATTATGAATAAATATAGACACCTCATCATTGATTAATATATTAACAAAAATAGTCTCCAATTTGAATGCAATTTGCATAAAAATAAATAAATAAATATGCAAACGTAACACACTTCCACCTCGTGTGTGTGTCTTCCTTGTGTGGGGCAGTACAAGTACAGAGAGGTCCCTTTAGCTATCTATGGAAGGAGAAAGAGAAGATTCAATTCATTCCAAGATCAGATTTTTCTAACAAAATCAAATAAAACAAACAAACAGAAAGTGCCCCTTTTTCTTCGGACTCCAACCAAAGCCTTTGCGCAGAGCCTTTGTCATTCCTCCGCAACTGAAATTCTGTTCTTGTTCACTGAATTTCGTTCTGGGCTTTCTGTTTTCACCTTGTTTGGTCTCTTTTCTTGAATTCTGAATCCTTTTTTTGGGTAAAGATTGAATTTTTACCCAAAAATTGATCTGGGGTGGCGAGAGAAATCATGGAGGAGAGCAGGTTGTGCCAGTGGAGTGTAATTCGATCCATACTGGCTATTATTCAGTGGTGGGGTTTCAATGTCACTGTTATCATCATGAACAAATGGATCTTTCAGGTTGGGTTTGGATATGTTGCTTACTTTGTTGAGGTTTTGTTCATGCATTATTAGTTAGTTGCTGGTTTAGTTTTATTGAAGTTTTGCTGTTAATAGTTATCAGAGTTTTTTAGTTCAGATTCATGTGTTTGGAATTTACTGATATTTACTCAAAATTGTGATTATTGGTGATGAGATTCTTCTTGGGAATGATTAAGGACTGTATCTTCTGATATTTGTTTTATAATTTGTTTTAATTATTTGTTTTACTTAGGGTGGAATGTGTTACTAGCTCTTTGTTTCTTTGTGTGTACATTAGTTTCTCTTGTTGTGTGGAGAAGTTATTTCTAAATGGTGGAACAATTTTGTGGATTTCAGACTTCTTTACACATTAAATTAAGTAATTTTAGATTCTATTGATTATATTTATAGCAGTAGCAAAATTGTTCGAAAAGGGCCTCAGATGACATCCCACGTTGAATAAGTAATGGATGTTGATACAATATAAGTATGACCTTCAATGGACTCTCTAGCAACCTAGTTAACTATTTTGGTAAAGCGATGGCCAACACCAAGTAGTTGCTAATGTAACGGGCTCTCATCCCGTGGGACTCGGGTGTTACAATACATGTATCTCTATAATTTATGAGATTGCATCATTCGAGTGCGCACTAGGTTATTAATTGTTATAGGTACTTCCGCTGCCATTTATTTCGATGCTGCCAATGTATATGTGATTTCATTGTTGGGTGTATATGAATGTGGATGATCTTTCAGTAGTTTCATGCATTATTATTCAATTCAAATTGTTTGTATGTTTAAGTAGTTGAATTGTATTTAGTAGGGAGCGTGATTCGTGATTCAACTCACTAAACCCGTGACTAAGTTATTCGTTTGTCTCGTATCATATTGCTTACAAAATTATCTTCCTTTCTCTTTGCAGAAGCTGGACTTCAAGTTTCCATTAACAGTCTCGGGCATTCATTTTATTTCCTCATCAATCGGCGCATACTTGGTTATTAAGGTGCTAAAACTTAAGCCTCTTATTCAAGTCGATCCCGAAGATCGATGGAGGAGAATCTTTCCCATGTCATTTGTATTTTGCATAAACATAGTTTTGGGAAATGTGAGCCTTCGTTATATTCCCGTTTCCTTCATGCAAACTATCAAGTCCGTCACCCCTGCCACAACAGGTGAGCGTTGAGTAAAATTGTTAGCCAGAACCCAAAGACTGAGATAACTAACGCATACAAATGATTTTTGAACACTTTTGCACTAAATATGTTTGTTGGGTTTTGAACAGTCATCTTGCAGTGGCTAATCTGGAAAAAGTACTTTGATTGGCGAATTTGGGCCGCTTTGATTCCAATCGTTGGAGGGATTATGCTCTCATCCATCACGGAGCTGAGTTTCAACATGCTAGGATTTTGTGCCGCTTTATTTGGTTGTGTTGCTACGTCTACAAAAACCATCCTCGCAGAGTCTTTGTTGCATGGGTATAAATTTGACAGGTAACAATCACCTTCTTTCTTCTTTGTCCTTCATCTCCATCCTAAACTATTTAACGAACCTTTAATAACAACTAGCAGAAATAACGTGCGTTGCACATATTACATTTACATCGACTTTTTACATGATATGACATTATTATCCTTAAATTGAATGTATAATAGGGATATATAGGTAATGTATATTTTGTAAACAAGATACTTTTAGTATATTTTGCTTGTGATTCCCGACTTGATCGGTCAGTTTTCAGTTCAATTTATATCTTTGAGCAGTCGGTTCGGTTTAATAATTTTCTATTCGATTCGATTTTTAGTTCGTGAAAATTTGATTGGTTGGTTCAGTGCACACCTCTACTCACACTTCGTCGCAGCTTGATCTGGCATTAATTTTAGCACTATATAGAAAATGTGAAAGCTCTTACCAACTCATTTTTCTTCTTGCTTTGACACCTTCTGTTACCTTTTATAACTAGTCGACGGTTTCTGTTACGACTGCAGCATAAACACAGTATATTACATGGCTCCTTTTGCAACTATGATCTTGGCTGTGCCAGCGTTGGTGCTCGAAGGGCCAGGGGTTGTCCAGTGGATGCTTACATGCCCCTCACTTTTCTCGTCTCTCTTCATCATTTTCGGGTCTGGAGTAACGGCCTTTTGCCTCAACTTCTCGATTTTTTATGTCATCCACTCCACAACTGCTGTGACCTTCAATGTTGCCGGAAATCTTAAGGTGCGTGCCTATCTCACTCTAGAGGTCCATCCCGTGTCTTCTTTAATATAATTTTTGGACTACATTTCGGGGCTTTCAAGCACACGAACCATAAAAGACACGCGTTTTTCTTCTCTTATATCTTTAATTGTGTGATTGAGCTAAAGAGCCAATCTGAATAAAACTAGTCAAACTCTTACATGAAGGTTGATAATTCGCTTCGTAGCTGAATTAACAACTTTGATGCAAAATACTTCATCTGTTCACGAAAAGTGTTGATATGAGTTTTAGGAAAAAGTTGAAAAGTGTGTTTGCAGTGGAAAAGGGTACCCACAAAATATAATATACGTGAAATTTAAAATATTGACTGTTTTTGTGGACGATGTTCTTGAAGTCCGATTTCGTTTTTCTCCATCAGGTTGCAGTTGCGGTTACATGTTCTTGGCTTATATTCCGGAACCCAATCTCGATCATGAACGCGGTTGGGTGCGGGATAACACTCGTCGGGTGCACCTTCTACGGGTATGTAAGGCAAAAGCTCTCGAACCAAGGCACGAGCACGCCTGGCACGCCTCCGACTCCGCAGAGCAAAACGGAGTTGCTTCCGTTAGTCGGTGACAAATTGGAAGAAAAAGTATGACTCTTGCCCTAATCTTCTGGTTTCTGAGTTCTTCAGCAATGGAAGAGAAGTTTCATATTTTAACCTACCATTCTATATAGATATATATATAGATATATACACCTATATATGTTATTAATGTCTTGTTTTAACCCATGCTGATTGGTGGATTTATTCTTGTATGAAAAAGGCTGATGTATGGAAAAAACAACAGCAATCTTAATAGCAGAACATGTTTTGGCAATGACAAGAGCCTCTCCTTTTGGGTTCACTTACAGTCTGCTTTTGTTTATAGTCATACTCAATTTATTTATTATTGTCAATGGTTACTCCTCGAAATCTAATCGTAATCGAACCGTCGGTTCATGGTTCCGAGAGTTTGAAATCAGACTCGATAGTTCATGCTTTGGAATCGAATTGTATAAGATGGTTCTGCTTACAGATTCAAACTGTCCAAAAGCTTAATACTAAATTTTATATTCATAATTATTTTTATTACGTACTAATGCATATCATCGTACAATTTTTGAAATTTTTAGTGTCGTTCCATTTGTTAATTTAAACTACATATATTACAAAATGAAAACAAAATATTGTTATATCATTCGATGAAACCACAATCTCATTAGTTTTTAACTTCAAGATTCAAAGTCGAATTTTGGGAACCATAACCAAATTACATGCCCACGATTTTAAATAATTTTGAAATAGTAACTGTCGGTTACGATTAGGTATGATTTGGTTCGGCAGTTCCGATTCCTTTGAACACTAGAAGTTAACATGATACGATAAGAGGAGGATGCATGAGGGTTGATTGGAAGAGTTTTCACATATTATTTTCTACTAAATAAAGAGAGAGTAAAATGTGTAAACAATAATAATAACATAATTAAGCTAAGAGCCAGAAATTCTTATGCCATTTGGTGGTGATGAGATAACCACTTATTCCATTGCTTTGCTTTCTTACTCCAATAGTTAGACATTCCAAATTCTTGATGCATTTCTCCACAAATCCATCTGAGCTTGACTTGCTCCCAACAAATAGGCTGTGTTCCATTTTGAAATAGATAATAATCATTCATATATAATTTTGAAATATATCATCCAAAAATATTGAAAATGCATAGGAACAAATTATATAATAACAAATTCCATATTTTAAGAGAGAAGATATTATAATATGGTGAAAATTACAAGTCTAAATTTTTTTAAGAAAAATAAATAAGATTAATACAAAAAGTATCTTTTAATTTGTATTATTATTTTCATGTACTGACCAGTTGAGGAAAGGGGAGGGCTGCTTCTGTCCTAAGACAAGAACAGAGACCTCAAGCTTCTTCACTTGGCTTCTCACTGTCTCCATTCTTGGTCCTTGAATTGTTAATGCTTCTACTTCAACCTTCAAAACACACACACATACTAATCAATTCCCATTATTCAATTGGATCTCAAAAGCAAAAGAAAGAGACAGAGAGAGCACTTGCAGTCACACACACACACACACACAATGGAAAATGCAGGAAGCACAAAACCAAGAATCTGAGGGAGTTGAGACAAGCAGCATTGTCCAAAGCTTCTAATGTAAAGAGAGAGAGGAGAGAAGTGACCTCAGGTTTGGAGGCCTTACAGAGAGAGGCAAGAGATGAAGCAAGGTAGGAAGAGGAAGCAGTCTCAGAAGAAAGAATGTGGAGGAGAGTGAGGATATCAGGCTTGTTGGTTACATGAGTTAGAGCCCACATCATTGCATGCTTTGAGTGTGGAGACTGATCCACCACCACCATCACTCTCTTCTTCCTCATCAACACCCCATTCTCTCCCCCTCCCATTCCCCACCTCTTTGATGCTGTCTTCCATTCTTCCTTGCTGCTTAGCTGCCTCAGAAATGACTCTGAGCTTGGCATCTCTCTCTCTCTCCCCCTCTCTCTGTACAAGTCCAAGTTTGCTACTTTCTTGCACTATATGTATATCGATGCATGTACTGTTACAGTATTACTATTACTATCACACTCTATGTGTGTGTGTTATTGGAGAGCATAAGATGGGTGATGCAATCTAGTTCTTGTGTTATTTGTTTGTTTAAGTCCCTTTTTCTTAATTTGATTGAGTAGTGTTTATTTAATGTGTGTAGATTAATGCAGGCCACAAGAATCTATGGCAAGAAATAGTATAATACTATTCAATGAAGAGTCAGGGTTTTGGTGAATTATTTTATTACCAACTTTAATGCTTTTATTAATGTTATATTCACCCTTTCTATATATATATATTGTTGCTGATTTTCCAGTTTTACTTTTGGCTGAAGATTGGAGGGTTTGGTAAAATATTGTTCATCTTTTACCCAATTATACAATTAACCATTCAGTGCAGTTTGAATATTACTTGGTTTATTAGTTTAATTTAATTGTGTGTCTTAATTTGAAGCGTAAAGATCTGAACAGACTAAAATGACATAATATAAATAACTTTCATGGACAGATGAAGTAATTTATACTACCATCTTTGGTCACATAACTTAAGAATTAACGACACTACATAATAATGCGAAATAAAAAAAAATATATAGATAAGTAATTGAAATAAATAACATAGCATAAAAGGGTGGACATAGAGAATCATGATTCAAGGTGTAATGTATGGTTTTTTCCAGTATTGCTATTTGCATTATCATGGTTTCCTTTTATGGGATTTTCTTGAGAGAACATATTTACTGCTGCAGTTGAATGCTTCTTTCGTAGCCAAATTTACATCTCCTCATAATAATTATTCACCTCTTCATAAATTTTTTCTCTCACCTAAGCATTTTACTATAATTTATATCATATATTAAAACATTTAGTTTCAAATATTAATCATTCTACAGTTTGGGCAACACATACGCACAGATGATATACTTCGTCCGTCCATAAATTGTTACTCATTTTGTTGGTTCAAGAATTTGTTACCTAATTCATTTCATTTTTCTCTTTTTGATAAGTAATACATAATTTAATTAAATATAATAAATTAAATAAAACTTAACCTTCACTCAACGCACAATATATTTTAAATCAAACTACCTTCTTAAAACATGTGTCAGGTTAAAATGAGTATAAAATTGGTAGATATACAGATTTTTCAATTTCATTTAAATGGCAAGGATGAGTCTTTTATTTCAAGAATGATATGGGGCTAAATCTTTTTGCAGGATTTGGTTTATGTACTTTGTAGTTTGTACATGTTTGAAATTGAAAATTTGGAGTAATGTACACAATTTATTTATTTTTTGAGACCACAATAGACATATATACATGTATATTTTTATATCCCCATATGCCCTAAAAATTAATTAGAGACAATTTCATTTCCTCAAGCCAGAAATCTATGAGTCAAAACATTATTAAAATATATATATATATATATATATTTCCAACTATAATTGTTCACAACTTCCAAATTCATATACTGATGACTGAATTGTGACAATATTCAAACATTTTACTATCAACTTTTTTATAACCAATTCCACAAGAAAAAGCCTGCACATAAAGAATGTTAACTTTTATTGAATACTTTTTGTGTGAATTAATAGAACAAGAAGAATTACTTCAAGTTATAGTATTACACCTTTTAGAAAAGGGTACAGCTTCACCTAATGTTCCAAACACAAAAGTAGAATAAGATTTAACTAGAATTAGCAATCTCCTGTGGTTCAGCAAATAATCAAACATATCCACTAAAGATACAAAACCAGCATGCTTTAATTATGCTAGTAACTAATTTTCCTAAAATATGTTACCTGAGGCTTCCATCACTGGGAGGGGAAGGCATTTTATAGCTAACGTGTTGGCTCAGCAATGATACTTCTTCCGATGACATTGCTAACGAGCCAGAGCTCAAATAATGCTGATCGACACGAGCTCTGTGGTAAATGAAGACAATGTTGTTACTAGTATAGTTTTCGATAGCAATTAATTTTTAGCACTGGAAATAGCTTGATTGAGATTTTGAGAGGTCGTACCTTCTTCGTTTTGTATTATGGTCAACGCAGTTGGATATACGGGAGGTTTCATATCTTGAAATCTGGCTCAATGTTGATATGTATTCATGAAACGCACAGCCTTTAGCAGCTAGGTATGATTTTGAAGGGACTACAGTCTGAAGTATGTCGTCGAGGGATGAGTCTAATTTGCTGCTACAGAAAAGATTGGAATAAGTTACATAAGGGAATACTGTTGTTAGTGTGAAGGTACTTGTAAAAACGAGAGACTGGATATATTGAAATTAAAACCACATGAAACGAGAGTGTAAGTGAATGGCATAAGTCAACAAGTGGGTTTAACATAATACCTTTTTGAAATAATGGGGCTTTTGGTCGTTTCTGATTTGGAATTATTGACTTTTCTCGTATCCTGGCTAGCCAATTTGCCTAACGCAACCGAGTTTGATGAGGATGACAACATCTCCGAGGCCAAATCCAAGTCATTCCGGCACCCCATGCTTGACTGTAATGAAGCAATTTCCTTGGCGTAAAAGCACATTCCATGCTCTACAAGAATTGATGACATCTCCAATTGATTATCACTATAGCTATATGAATGTGTTTTTTCACTGGGGATAGTTGGCCGTAATGAATCCTGTCGAAAAGAAAACTGTATATTCAATCTGCACATCCAATAATAAAGAGTAAGCAGCATCAAATTGGATAGAATACTTACGCATAGTAACATATGGCAGTCTTTGAGTAATATATCAGCCTCTGAGATCAGATTACTTACTCCATGTGAAAATAGCACGACTTGACCAGCGGTTCTTTCTTCTGCAGTGACATACTTTTTAAAATCATCACGCTGATTATGAAGGCTTTTCCAAGTTTCTTTCATGATATCAATTGGTTGATCAGCTGCTGTAAAGTCTAGGGATTTCAAAGTCCGCACAAGATCCACTCGACTACATTCATCCAATATTTGAAACCCCCTTGGAACATCCGCCTCAGATTTTGAAAGAGATTCCCCAACCTGCTCTTGAGAGCCAGAAGCTGTAGCAGCAGTAAAATCACTTCCAACTATTTCCATGTCAGTCTGCATTATGTGCAAAGATTTGGACAACTGGGCACCAGCAGCAGTTTCAAAGACAGGCATTGGATCTTGGTTTTGGAACGACCAATTCGATCCTTCTCTATTGAAAAAATTGCAATAACTTACTGTTGTAGAATATAATTCTGTTTCCTGGATAATCTCTGACTCAGGGACAATAGTAGATTCTGGCATAAATGACGTGTCGTTGAATCTGCTGGCATCCTCCATGAGGGAACAATCAACCATTTCTGAATCCTGAGAACAACTTTCTTCCAAGTTGTCTACTTCGGGTTGAAAGACTGGCTCGGTGAGGGGAGACTTTATTTCAGTAGATAGAAAATGAGTAGTGTTTTTCAACTCATGTACTTCGCCATCTGAAGCGAGGGGAATGCTTCCACATACAAACTCATCTTCAGAATCAGAGGAAAGCACTGTGTTGACCTTTCTCCGCCTATTTTGCTGAGTAAATTTAACTGGAGAGCAACCGATATCAAAAAGCTCCGGATCTGCCTCAAACGGTGTACATTCTACTTCATCAAGTGATTGCAAGCTTAGCATCCTTGCTTTTTTCATCTCAACAAGGTCTTTTTCAATTTTCTGCATACATATTTCTTCTGATAGATGATAGTTTAGCTCATCAACCTTGATTTGACCCAAAACACTTTTGGTTTCTTCCATCAAAGCCAAAGACTTAACAACCTCCACTGCCACTAGTTCAGAAAGCTGTGAAGGGAAGTCCCAGTAGATTATTTTTGGTAATATGCGATGTCCAGCATCAAGGTCAATTGGAACTAGGCAATATGTTGTTGGTTGTTTATTCCCTGAATAAATAAAATAAAAATATTCAAAATGTAAATGGAAAAAAAAACTAAGAAACACAAATAGTATATAATGATTGCAGATAGATCAGTTTCATATATTACTTCTCTTTTCCTAGCATACAAGTTTTTTGTTCTTTATTATTTGCTGTGTGTCAGAGGTAAAATCATACTCCCTGCGTCCCAAGCTAAGTGTTACGTTTACTTTTGGGCACGGTATTTAAGAAAAGTTGAAAAGTAGTATAAAATGGTGATAAAAATATATATTATTTAAAGTTGTGTGAGTAATAATTTAATAAAGGTGTTTTAAAAATGAAATGTAACACTTAGCTAGGTTGGGACAACCCAAAAAGGAAAACGTAACACTTAGGGAGGATTTAAGAAGAAACAGGTAAAAGCCAGTTAATGAAGCTTACCTGTCCTAAGAGCTTGACCCTGACACCAGAATTGGAGTAGTAGTATTGTTCTGCGGATATCTCCTCGACAATGATCAACAAATCTTTGAAGCAAGTAAGGATGAATTTTAGCTTTTTCTGCAGCACAGATCTAGAATGGCACTGTGTCAGTTAGGAATAACCAAATCAAGATTTGATTATGAAATTCTAGCTATTCTTACCATGTTGGCAAGTCCAAGTAGCTCCTCAACTGATGGGAGAGAAAAACTTAACTCCAGCTTGTTCAAACTTTTCGGGAGTGCAGGACAGTCGCCTAATGATTGATGATAGAAGTTAGTTGGCTAGTTGGAGAAAAAAAAAATGAAAAGAAAAACTAATATGACTTCTTACTATTGCTTGTCAATATCATGGGCCTTTTTGCAGACACTGCAAGTTGCTGTATAGTAGTAATAAAACCATGATCTTCAGAAAGTGTAGCATCCACCTCCTCAAAAAGAATCAAGGTCTTAACCTCATTCTGACTACTAATAGTTTTCTTATAGACTGAGTTATTAGGTGACATATATTCATCTCCGGTGTCCTCATCGGGTGAGTGTATCTCTTCAATTACTTCATCATTGGAGCTTTTTCTATCTACATTAGCGGCCTTGAAGAACTTTGATAGGGATCTGTTTTCGGTGCTTGTTCCCTTTTCTATTGTGCTGAAACAAGAAACACACATTAATGAATTACAACAACCAAAGAATTTCCATAATTCTCAGTAACACATTAGCAAAGAACATCCATGTGTTGCAAGAAATCGTAGTTTCTCATAGTGTGACACTATATGAAACTAATACCGACTTTAGACATACCGTTGAAGCCAATGAGATTCGACAGCCTCACCGAACTTTTGCTTCACTAGTGCTCCATTACGCCAGTCTGATGCATTTATCTAGGAAGGGAAAAAAATAATAGCTATACACATTAGATAACCAGACAGAGTCTCAACAAACATCCAAATAGAATACGAATGTTTTAAGCTTAATATATATAGTATTTAATCAAGCATGAAGACCATACAAAATATTTTATTACAATAAGTCTGATCATTCTAGTGGCCAATCCGTAGATGTCTAATCACACTAAATATGCAATCATAAAAAATGTTTCTCTCAGAAAACAATGTATTCATTTCACATGAAATAAGCCTTTAGCTATTGTTTGATATAATAACCACTTAACCAGTACCTCAATTATCTGAAATCCTTGATCTCTGGCACAAGCATAGATGGCAGCAGATTTCCCACTCTGCAAGACAAATCAATCACGTTAGATCGACAACAACTGCACTTTTATTTATTTCTTTATTGTCATAGAACTATAATAAGTAAAGTATTGTAATAATCTTATGCATTAGTTGTTCATCATCTAAATTCAGTTACAATGCTATCTGAAGCAGGTAGGATAATCAAAGTCTTGCAAACAAGAACAGTAGTATTTTCTTTTTTAATTAAAAATAATCACTGCATACCCCAACAGGTCCAGTAACTAGGAGAACATTCTTCAAGCTTTCATCACCATCATCATTATCAGATTCACTTTGCTGATAATCACAATCAACATCTTGCGGAGTAGAATTTTCTTCACCAATGTATCCCTTGTTGATCAGTGAACCCCTTGCTTGCCAAAGATGAAGCCATTCACTCAAAAAATTCACTGATTCTGCATTACCACAAATCTGGCAAGAAAATCATGTTTACAACATTTTACTAAAAAGGAGGACATATGATTTGCAATTTGCATACAGTAATGAAATTGGGAGAATTGCTTTATCTGATACGGCCTAAAATAAGTAGAAGAAACAAAGATAATCCTCTTCCTACACAAATTATTGGAACAAGCAAAGGGAAATAAAGAGATCCATTTTCTACTTCAAGTTTGCACACAGGTGAAACAGTGAATAGGCAACTCAAAGAAAACGAAACTGGATATCGTATACAACAAGATCATATATGGATTACTGCATACTCATTATGCTATAAAAGATTTTAGATAAGCAAAAACAAGAACAGAATCTCGCGACACTTGAACATAGAAAGGGCAGACTAAGTTATTGAGAAAAATTGCCCGAGTTAATATAGTTGTGCACCCAGTTCAAGAGATCTTTTCAAATATTAACTTTAGATTAGACCATGATCAATATTTTCCAAGTCACTAGGATAATTACCCAAATGATCCCTAATGTTTAGCGTAATTGTGAAACCCAGTCATTTCCAACATACATATTGAAGTGGGGTACTGTAAGAAGGTTATACACCTCAAGTAGATGTTCTTATAGTGACTCATAGGTTATATGTAAGCTTTGGAAAGTCCCTTTCTGTTTAATATCTTTGTCATACCTCAAGGGTAATTTTATAATAATATTTTGATATATAATATTTCATAAATACATCAAACAAGGAAGCAGACTGGATTTTTTTTACAATCATTTGGCAAATACTAACCTGCTTGGCATTCTGAGGATGGTACTTATCAGTCCATAGGCAATTCTCAGGCTGATTGTGACTAGTATGATAATTCGACATAATCCTGGGTTGCAAGAACATAACAAAAGAATTCCCGATATCATTTCTGTCATGTAAAAGCACTCTTAATTCTTAAAGGTGTTCATGTGTCTAATGCAGGCAGAGAAGATGTTAATGTTTGCTACACTATGAATTCAGGATAAACGAGAATTAACAATGGAAAAACTAAATATTACATGACTGGCAGAGCAATGTAGCAACAAGTGGAAAAGGTAGTATATACATATGACTTGTATAAAGTTACTTCTATAGTTTTTAAGAATAAAATCAAATCCAAAGACAGCCAAGATATTCTTACCTTTCCTGGAGGAGTTTCTCCTCAAGCTCGTGATCCAAGTTCCCGTCCAAGTAAATCTTATTGACAAAGCCATTTTTGTCATCCTGAAATGTTGAAGATCATTTTTCCTAACTCATGCAAAATAAAATACAGGCAGAAGAGCTGCTTCTTAAAGGGGGTTCAACAGTAAGAAAATGGAACTTTTTCACAGTAAATCAAGTCCATCATATAGATCACATTGTCAAACCACAAGACGAAATAGTTAATCCATATTACCTGCAGCTCAGATTGAGCATATCCAGCAAATATATCTTCAGTACACATTGGCAGCATATTCGATTCCCTTTCTTGGCTAGAAACCTCCTTTTGTTGGACAGAACACTGATGAGAGTTTTGGTTTAAAAATGTTGGGGTGAATTGTGAGATGTTTAGATAGTTATCAAAATTCAGGGAAGCCATGGATCTTTCATAAACTGGTGAGCTTCCACAATGCAGATCACTGGTGGTACATTTTTCAGAAAATATCCAATGTCCCCAATCGAAATTTGAATGTTCATCCTGCATGCAAATTTCATAAATTAATACATAAATCGCTCTTCAAACGTTTGCACAACTGCTGAAGAACATCATTTTTCTAATTGTAAAAACAAATGGAGCACAAACCTGAACTTTCTCAAATACATGTATAGGGTTAAAAGCAATGCCTTTTTCCTTTCTCCCAGAGGACCAATTGCTTTCTGGATCAGTCAATGCTTGACTTGCGTTCCCCCCTTTCCAAGATGTGAAAAATGGATGAATTTGTCGTCCAGAAAATATGCGTGTGTTTTCCTATAAACAAAGGAGTCTTTTAAGACAATTCTTAAAAGTATGTATCATAATGAAATAAGAATTCAAATACTTCTATTAAATAATGAAATATAACATTCTTTCATAAGAAATTAATCAACCCCCCAGCCCAAACCCATACACACATTCCGCCGCCGCCAAAAAAGGGGGTAAGGGATTTGAAATTGACAAACCTCTGCTGTCAATTTCGCCTCCAACCTTAGATCAGGAATTATTTGCAAAGGCTGCTCATCTAGTGAAAGGTCCAATGGAATGTGATCAAATTGTAATTCTCTTTTGCCACATTTCATCTTCTTGCTGGGTGTTGAACTCCTCTTTTCCTTCCTTGGAGTTGATTTACTACGCTGTTTCTGCTTTTGGGGAGTAGTCCTACCATCTACAGATTATTTTGTTACAATAATTAGGAAATTAGTATAAACTTTTACATAATGCAAAATATCTCACAATTGTGATATACCAAAACAGCTAATAATGAACAAGAATTCTTTCCAAAGATATTTTTTCATTAAAATTACGTACTTGCAACAGATCTCGGAGCTGAGCAAGTCCCATCATTTTTTTCAGGGGAGTCTGCAGATACCAGCTGGTTGTTTTGCTGCTGCCTTTTCAGTTGACGCTGCTCTGATACCTTCACGAAGAAACAAGACTCTGCAGGAAAATAAAATCAGACTATGGAATGAACACTCCATTGTTCCTCAACTTGCTTTCTATGTCAATGACTCACTGGCTAAGCATGGAGCATGATTCTCTTCCGGTTTCAAATATAATATCAGGATAATTGCAGCAACTGTGAACTTACTAGGAATAACTGGGCAATCACTGCCCTTAACTTGCTTTGCTGAAGTTTCTTCACCATCTTCTATATCCTAAATAGTCACGAATACGTAAATAAGTACAGTTAGATAACAAATATAAAGTTAGTTTTTCTTGGAAATAAGTACAAAAACTTTCCACTTTAAGCAATTAATTCAATATCAATTTTTTCCATTATTTTTTTTTTGTTTTTTTGCACATCAATGCACAATGTGACAACTAGCCAATAAAATCAATCTACACTGACAGCTGAGTTTGTATGGATATCATTTGTAAATCAATATGCAAAAACTGAAGAGTTCTTCAATAAAACTGCTTACTATAAAATGCTTTAAACTAGTTTCAAAAGGTGCCAAACTTCATTCTCTTTTTTGCAATAAAATTTGATTTTATTAGTAAATTATGTGTTCTGTTCATCATAACATAATATGGAAATAACTACTCCTAAATGTCATAACTTGCTAAAGATCAACCTTTTGAGTTGATAACTGAATAAACATAGATATATATAAAAAACTTGAGGCTGAAGTCCTTAGAATCTTATCAATGAAGTAAATATCACAAAAATAAACCTACTCCTACGCGGGGGGGGGCCCCCCCCCTCTTCCCCCCACAAGAAAAAAAAAAAAACTAAAATAAGCTACTTAATCCAACCAACTTATCAGATCAACTGGAGCAGCTAAAGCAGTATTAGAATCTTAATAATACGAACGGATCAATCTTCATAACTCATTATTTTCCTAATACCTCTAGTGAATTCATAACCCCTAATTATACTTCACTCGCAACTCCTAATTTTGATATCTTATGTTCACACTCAGCATGCTCACTTCCATTGAAAGTTGACTCTAAATGTCATGTAACAGATGCCAGGTGCATTGCCTCTTAGTAGCTAAAAATCCTGTTATTTAGACACTAAATTTATTTTTTACCCGCACCAACAGAATGATAATATTTGTCCATGGTTAATCTGGTATAGATCCACCGGCGTATACGCACATGTGCATATGCAATGCATTTAAGACTGATCAGCACACTTTAGCTTAAATTAGGTACTCCCTCTGTCCCGCTAAAGTCATAACGTTTCCTTAGCAGATTGTTCCATTAAAAGTGGCTTTTTCATAAAAAGAACAAAAAAAATACCGTTGAAATACTAGTCAACCATTTTTCTAAAGCACGAAACTCTAATTTCTTAATCTCCATTTTAGTGGGACTGAGGGAGTAATCCGCAACTAGTTTCGACAAAATAAACTGAGCTGAATATTTGCGAATACTGCATCATATCAACTAAAACTCACATAAAATATCTCCCTTCTATTTCAAAAGCAACATTCACCAAAAATATCATTAAAAAGAGACAATGCAGGATACGATCGACAAAATTTACGATTATACCTTCTTCAAAGAAGCCCGCGGCGCCGTTTTCAGCTTAGAATTGCCCTTCTTTCTAGCTCCCCGCCGCTTTTGGCTACTTCTGCACCACTCTTCATCATCCTCATCCTCTTCGACCACTGCTTCTCTTCTATCGCCGCCGCAGTCTTCGCCCACCTTGATTGCACTCTCCTTGTGAGGAAACAACGTCGATTGAACCAATCTCCGCTTCGCACCCTTCCCCTCCATAGCTGAATTAGGGCTCGATTGAGATAATTGGAATTGGAATTGAAGAAGGGTTTCTGCTCAAAAGAGAACTGGGTGTGGAAGCTAAATTTTTATATTTCAGGTAAGGAAAGTGAAAAACAGAATCTAAAATAATGGGAAAATATTATTTCGATATATAAATATTGCTGTAGGTGACCGGCGGAAGCGGTAGCAGGTAATTTTAGGCGTTAATTTTCCCGCGCGGAATTCGGCTTTTGTTTTTCCCTCCGGTTTTATATTTCCCGCGCCTTCTCGTGCAATGGGCCGCTTTGGGCTCATAAAGTCGTATACTGGGCCGGGTACATTCAACCCGGATCCTAATGATACGACCCGGGCCCATATTGGAATTGAGCCTTGAATGATTTACTGTTTCTAAATAATGGTTATAGCCAGCCTATAATTGAATTGAATTGAATATCATTATTTAATCTGTATTTGAATATTGTATTATTTGTATTTGACTCGATAAGGATATATGAATTATTTGATCTGATTTAGATATTCGATTTAGGTATTCCAAATTCAATTCGCTTCATTACTAATTGATTCAAATCGCTATTCGATTCCAATTACAAATAATTTGAAAGAAGATGGATCGACCAGCCAAAGCAATAACTTACAAGATTTCCGATCTATCGATTTTATTGTTTTGGTGCAATCTCACCCTTAGACGTTAATATATATCAAATTGAGCTTACCAAATAGAATGTCAAAGACTCAAAACTACTCCAAACCACTATATTTGTTGATAACATGTTGTGTCGTTATCGTACAATGAACGTGCCCTAATTTACCCTAATTGTGCAGTGGTTGTGCTCTTATTGTGCATTTTCCCAAAAAACTGCACAAACCCATATTTCTATACTTCAAAAACTTTCAAGAAAACGAAATTAAACTTCCTTTTTTCTTCCTCCAAAAAGATGTACAATTGAAAATAGAGATGATTAGCCTTATATACAGTTTAACCTACACATCTCATCCAAAATGAGGAGAAAATTTATATCCCTACACCTCCAAAAGGGTAATTAATCAAAGGGAATTTCAAAAAACACCATTGCCATTAATTAACATTTACAGTCATTCTCATTAAGCAAAACACTATCTAAAGGGTGTCGTTCTTTGTGACACGAACCCTGTTTTGCGAGGGTTCGCCATCAGTGCAGTGGGTTTCAGCACCCCGGGATGTGTTTTCTGTCTGTTGCCAAGCTCCTATTGTTGCTCCTCTTCAGCTACGGTGGACTCGGTAGCTACAATGCTATTGGTCGCTACAATTATAGCACAAAATATGTTTCAAGTTATGCTTAAATATGACACGGAAAATGCACGCGTATGCACAAGCAGAAGAGAGTCGGTACCTGCAGACTGGTTTACCCTTTCAATGGAGTGATGGTCTGAGATGGGCTTCTGCAGCATGTCTACACCTGGGAATGCGACCATGCTCATGTACTTCATTTCCTGCCTCTTTGATTCTTCGAGAGGACGAAAGCCAAATACATTTGTCCATGTCTCGCTCAGTTCGGATATGGCAGGTATGACCAGTTTCTCCACGCCAAGAGAGGAGAGAATCTGGTAATATACGGTATGTGATATTAATACCATAAGGATAAACAGATCACCATAACACGTAGACATTATACATATAAACAAGAATACAGAAAGATAGACCGGGAAGAATAAACAACAGATGAGGAAATCAGCATTCAACCAAACAACATATATTCAAGGTTTGGTAATCAAACAAATATTTATGGAAGAACTTGTCAACGTAGCAATAGCAGTAGAAGCTTGAAGGAAAAACATTGCAATATATCACGCATAGTGATATTTCCAGAATTTTAGATATACCGGTCAAATTTATTAATTATTTGCCTAAAAAGGGAAACGTTGGGGTAAAATTAACATTTTAAATATAGTATATAGTACTCACTCCGTCTCACTAAATGTGGTTACGTTTCCTTTTTGGGATGTCCCACTAAAAGTGGTCATTTTCCCAAAAAGGAAAAAGTTTTACCT
Organism: Leonotis leonurus; assembly: GCA_026898415.1. Taxonomy (NCBI): domain Eukaryota; kingdom Viridiplantae; phylum Streptophyta; class Magnoliopsida; order Lamiales; family Lamiaceae; genus Leonotis; species Leonotis leonurus. Next base: position 766,802 of record JAPKLX010000003.1, on the reverse strand, counting down.
TTAAAATATTTTTCTTCTACTTTTTTAAAACACAAAACATTACTTTTTTAATCTCCGTGCCGGATCACTTGTGGCAGTATTTAGCGGGACGGAGGGAGTATGATACATGAGATCGAGCTCAGATCTTCTAAAGAAAAGGAAAAATACCATTTCAACAGCAGTTAAAAGCTGTCTGCACATCCCTTGACGTCGATACATAAATCGAGTTCCAATAAAAGGCATCTCTGCAAGCTGTTTCCCATGGATTCTATTTTCAGCAAATACAATGGAATTTGTCAGTGCACATACTATTTAATATCAAACAATAGGTTCCCATAAAAGAAAATATAACATACATCAAAGGAATCAGAAATAGAGAACTTATGTGCTTGTACTATTGACAGGAAACATTAAATGAAACAATTCCTCTTCTTATATAAATAATTATTTTTCACCTCCATCATCTTTATTAATGATAACTGTTTTCAGAACTACAGTAAAAAAAGAAAAAAATCCATCATAGTTCAACTGCAATTCTTCATGAGGTATATATAAATCACTCACCTTATTGATGCTGCACAGACAAGTGCATCACCCTTCTCTAGAATGACAGTATAAAATCCATCGTAGTTCAATCGTCTTATATTTGACCTATATAAAAAAGAATATGGATTAAAGAATTAAGAATTGTCTAATATAGGACGGTAGGACCTTTATTAAAAAGAACATGGATTGAACAATGAACAATGAAATATCCAGTCCACTTAAATAAGATTCAAGTACTATAGTGACTTTCATCATAAACTAGAACAATCAAAAGACTGCATATTGACATTACCAGGGAATGTTGAATATGTTCAGATAGATGTCAGGACACAAATTCTTTACATCTTCATCAAAAGACACAATTTATTCTCTAAAACTACAGGCTTGTACTCTTGTAGGTTGTACTTCCATGTGTAGCTAAGTTAAAACTCTTAACCCAATAAATATATCATAGGGAAATAAAAATTTATCTGATTGACATAAGGTCAAGACTATATTGTTTATCCATCAGATGTATATCAGCTTACCATCTATTGAAGCATATGTTGACAAGTAAAGACCTAAGGGAGTAGAATATAACATTGAAGCAGAAGTGAGGTAGGAAAAACATACCCGCAGCTGTAGACAATGTTATGAATCATATTGGTTCCACTTCGCACATCTATGATAGGTTCAAAGCATTCATCCATAATAAAGTAAGCAACAGCTAACTTGGAATTGCTCTCTATTTTTGAGGCATTACTAAAAAGTGATGCATCATCACTAACAACACGATGCTGAAGTATGGTATAGGAAAATTCTTCCCCCATTTCATGTCTAACACCAAGAAGATCCTGTAACCGATCTAAGATCTGCAGATGAAGAATGCTAGATATATCAGCGGAAAACTAATGAACATGTTAACAAAAGAATATTATGATATATATATATATATATATATTTCATTATTGCATAAGGCCTCAAAGAATTAACTTAATTGGGAAGGTGGTAACTGTAGCAATTCAAACAGCAAAACAAATCATCTTATCTGAGGTGGAAGTTTCCTGAGCGAGTTTTTACATATGAAATCACTTGTAAAGGAGAAATTGTATTTTAAACTCCTGTCGAGAAGTTCATAATCATATTACCAAAATAGACCTATGCATTTTAAAGCACACAAATGTTTGATAGTATACAAATGGCACCAGCATAGAGATAGGACCGACGAAAGGGTATGCCAGACCACTAGTAAAAAGAATCTTGATTTTCAAATAGTCAATTTTAAGTTGCGGACTTTTCAAAAAGTTAGGAATAAGCAATTACTAATTTCATATAGTAAAAAAACACTTCTGGTTGGAGTTTGCGTAACTAGCCCATTATATAAGAGCATATTCAACGCATCCTATTGTTATTTCAAGATAAAGACAATGCATGGATCGGACATCATTTAATTTTCCATCTGGTCACTAGTTATTGACTTCCTAAAAAATGTACATTTAAGCAATAAATGCTATCATGTCATTAAACATATTGTGCGTAAAACGTAGCATGTTACACATGCTCATTACCAAAATTATCACTGACACCCTTGCATTAGAGATAGGTATGTCATCAGCATTTACAGAGGTAAACTGCTCTATAATAAGTAGCATATCACAAGTTGAGTGAACACTTGCTGAATGATGGAATTATCTAAATTGTAAAAGCAAACAGTAAATACCGTTAAGCATTGTTTCCCACAAAATGAACTATTATCATCATGAAAATCTTCAGCTATCGTCTCGTTGGCGCAATGCAAGTGAACTGCAAAAAAGTAGAAAATCATATAATAATCAGTTTCGCAACAGCAATTACATAATCTGTGAACAAGGAAATGATATGTTCAGGGACCATTTGGCATGGAAACATGAAGGCACGTTTGAGGTACTTTCGTTTAATTATCTGGTCGGCATTGACTATTTACATAACCTATGGAGTATGAACAAGGAAATAAGCTTACATTTTTCCTTGCATAAACGGCATGCCAGCAATTCAGAAGATAGACTGAGTTCGTCATCACTGTTTGAGGTACTTTCGCATGCAGTTCCACAAAATTTGCATGAACAGTAAACACAGCACCATTCTCCAGAAGGAATCTGCAAAAAGTGAATCTATAAGTGCTTAGATTCCTTAAATTCACATTATATAACAATCATGCGGTGTTTACGATTATAAGGAAATACTAGGATATTAAGAAACTCCAAAATTGTAAAAGCACGTACAAAATCGTTGTCCATGCAGATATTGCAAAGTGCATTTATTAGATAATGACAAAGAACAATGACATACGGAAAAAACAAAAACTGAAAAAAAAGGGAGTCATTCATTCGTACTTCAATGCCCAAACAGCTGTTATGGAAAGTCGATGGACAACTATCACAACAGATCAAGTCGCCGCCATCGCCGCACAAACCACACGTATCATCATTTGGATCGTCACCTTCCACATCCACACGAGCAAATTCAATCTTATCTGTTTGCAAGTGTTTTTCCCAAGAATCTACTAAGCATTGGAGAAGAGAATTCCCTGAATCCAAATATATATTCCGAAATGCTCCTCCAGGTGTCTTTTCCGCATGACACTCAAAGCCCTGTATTGTATGAGTGATATTACAACAATCACAACAGATTCCTTCCTTTGTAATCTTCCCCTCAAGTAACATCCTTTTACTCCTTCCTCTCTTATACTTCACCTTCCCGCCAAGAGGTACAGTTCCCAAATCAGTCATCCATGCAAGCAAAGTACGCTTTCCCTCGTATAACTCATAATCATCAGAATCAGACCCATTTCTAGGTTTACGTGCCAACAAAGTTCGTCTTGATTTAATCTTCCCATCTGATGATTTACTTTTAGATGATGCCTCCTTCTTAGTCGCTCTTCTAATAGTTCTTCCAGTGGCATTCTTCATCTTACCAGCTCTCTTTCCTTTCGTAGTGATTCTGAACAGCATGCTAAGTGTCTCATCTGGGATGGGAATAAATGCCTTTATATCAACATCATCTGCACTTCCGTTATCAATCCTCTCCTTAAGCTTCCTGTAAGCCAACGTCACCGACCAGTGAGTTCTTCCATTCCGATCAACATATACAGCATCCTGGTAATCTTTGGATAGTCTCTCCCTGTATTCGACAGACCATCCAGCCTTAGTAAGCATAGCAACTATTTGATCCCTCACTAGCTGCTTCTGTTCCCTTAACCCTAATTCCTTACCCACAGCCAGGTTTACTGTCTTATTTTTCTGTTGCTGTGGCACAGCATCATCCCGCGAATCACTACTTTCAATTCTTATCCTCTTTGACTGCACCCCATCTCCAGATTCTTTGCATTCTCCACCTCGCTTGACAATTTTCTTCTTGGTCTCCACCCTAACATCCTCATTCTCTGCCTTTCGCAACATTTGCTCCTTTTGCTTGATACTTGGCCTTCCTCGACGTTTACCACCCCCATTACTACTATTCTCTACCTTCTTCAGTTCCAAATAATTCTTATCCAAGGGGGAGGCCACACCTTCACCTTTTACCTTTGGAGGCCTCCCCCGTCTAGGCTTCTCCGGAATACCTAGAGGGACAACGACATTTAAAGTTGCCACTTTTGGAGGCCTCCCCGGCCTACGCTTCTCCGGATTACCTAAAGGGACAACAACATTTGAACTTTCCACTTTTGGGGGCCTCCCTCGCCTACCCTTCTGTTTACTCAACGAGGGAACCTCACATTTACCTTCTGTTTTCGGAGGTCTTCCCCGCCTACCCTTCTTTTTCCCTTTTTTCTGCAAAACCATCGCCTTACCTTCCATTACTGCCACCTCCACTTCATCCTTATCCCCCAACTCAATTACCCGATTTTCACCTTCACTCATCACAACAGGAACCTCAGTTTTAACTTCTGTTTTCCGTGGTCTACCCCTACCCCTCTTTTTCACCTTTACCTGCAAAGCCTTCGCCTCACCTTCCACCACCGGGACCTCCGCTTCATCCTTATCCCCCATCTCCACTATTTCCATTTCAATCACTCGTTTTTCACAATCGCTCATAGCAACTGTTCTCGACCTCAAAACCCTACCATTCTTAGGCAGACCATCACCCTCCTCATTCCCCTTATCATCTAAATTACTCTTATCAACCCTTTTCCTCTTCCTCTCCACCGGCGGTTCCTTGTTCAGATCAATCAACTCCTCTTCAGCTTCTCCGCTCCCCAATCCCCTCTCGATCGGCATTATTACTCCCTCCTGCCCGCTCAAAAACACAAACAGTAACGTAAACCCAAACGAAAATAAACTGAAAACACACCCAACAAATAAAATTAAAACAAAAATCAATCTAAACACTCCCAATCACGCACAATTCGACTCAACGCATACAGCTAGAAAAACACCGAAAACAGGAAGAACGAAGAAAAAACTCACCAATGGCGCAGCAAAAAAGTCGTAACCGAGACGATACGTACAGATTAGCTGTATCTAAAATGGCGTAGCTGCTTCTGCACAGAGAGAGATAGAGAGAGAGAATAGAGAGAGAGAGAGAGAGAGAGGGTTTAATATATAAAGGCGCAAAGGGAGATTTTAGGGACAGCGATTTATTATTTATTACAGCAAACCTTTTTTAAAAATTTATAGGTTTGTGAGGGGCGAAATTGTCATTTTAATTCTACAACATTAGCCAGATTTTCCCTCCATTATTGTTATTTTCCCTCATTAAAAATATTTTTGAATTCACAAGTAGTAGTTGACTTGTTTGGACTCTCCTAATTTAAACCCTATTTGGAATTATTCTACTATCTTGCTCCGACTTACGAAATTATGACTCATTTTGATCTGATATGCGTTCGTGTTAACTGAAATTTGTGTTTCGCTTGATTTATTGTTGTTTGTCGAGTTATGTATCTTACTAGAAAATGAAAAAGATTAAATAATAATTTCGCGAACGGACAGACTAATTAAAAAGATGAGTAATAATTTTGTGGGCGGATAAATTAAATATTTCTAGATTTCCATTGACTATAATAGATATAATATGCATTTTAATCATTAATTTATAAATAAGTTTATCGACGTGAATCATGCATTTGGTTTGATAGCAACGAGTAAAAGTTAAAATGTTTACTTTAATAAGTAAAAGATAAAAAATATATACTTACAAATAAAAAGTAAAAAATTCACTTACATGAACACATAATAAAATTTATCATATATTAATATATTTATTTCACAAAATAATTTAAATTATATCAACACATGCAAAACTTGTTCATTTTATCATGAAGTATATGGATATATATATATATTTTTTATTTTATAAAAATCATAATTTTAGTCATTCAGCGTATGTTGCATGGACATTATACGTACTATACTTTACACGTAAATTAAAGAATACGTAAAAGATAAAAAGTGATAGGATCCATAAATTTTAAATAATTACTTTTTATTATTTTTTGAAACTGACAACCCAAAAAATTACAAACATTTATTTTTATTCTTATTACTTTTTCACCCCATTATATTTAGGGCTATGGGTTTTTATTTTGATTCCTTTTTTCCTATTTATGGATAAAATAGTTCATATTTTCCATATATTTTCAAAGGCAAATTGTAATAAATTCATGAAATTCAACTTTTTGTAACCTCATTAATATGACAAAATCCGATTTGGCTTGTTAGGCATTTTGTTAGTTTTGATTGTAATGACGCATTAAAAATAATTTTACGATAAATAATAAATATAAAATTCATTTTTGCATGCGTCATATCACATGTATTATTTTTTAATGCTTTGTTTCTAAAGCGTGCATGACGTAATATTTAGCAATTGTTCTTGAAATATAATTTTTTTGCTAGAGGGATTTTTTATTTTATTTGTGGTGTTGTCAAAATATTGATATTCATTTATTATTTATCTTATAAATAATGGTATGGAAATCATATATGGTCCATTTCCAACTATGCCACACAAAATAAAAAATTAAAAACTTTATTTCACCATTAGGATTTTCGATCGATAATTGATTATTGAGAAGCACCACAAAAATTTAGTTAATTACCGACGGAAAAAATCTCTCGGTAAAAATTAAAAATTCGTCGGCTATACAAAATACCGAGGGATTGCCAACAAAATTCATTCATCGGCAATACCTTCGTCGGTATAAAGATTACCGAGGGAATAATCTGTCGGCAATAAAAATTAATATTATATTATATATTTTTAATTATTCCGTCAGCAATCCGTCGGTAATATAATGAAATAATTAAATTAATTATTTTATTTTCCCTCGATAATTCCTCGGTAAAAAATTAAATTAAATATTAATTAATATATTTTCCCTCAGTAATTCCTCGATAAAAAAAGAGTTAAATATTAATTAATATATTTTCCCTCGGTAATCTCTCGGTAAAAAAAGAATTAAATATTAATTAATAATTATTTCCCTCAGGAATCCCTCGGCAAATTAATTATTTTTAATTTTTTATCCAAGTTTTACTTTAAATTATCAAAATACGAAAATTCAAATTTATTAATGTAGTACAAATATTAAACTCATAACAAAAAAATAATACACTTGGATCTTAATCAAAAGACCCAAAATACTACACTTAATCTTAGCCAAAATATTATATCTTCTTATTTATAGAATCTCATTTATGAAAAGTAATATTTTTTTCCGATGTGGGACATAAATTGATTGCCGACGGAAATATCCCTCGGTAATATTAAATTTAATAAAATAATAAATTCATGTATTTTTATATAAATTAGTTTTGTTGCCGACGGATTTTTCCCTCGGTAATATTTAAAGTAAAAAATAAATATTAAATGAAATTAAATATTTTTTTTAAAACAGGAAATTATTTAATTTTTAAATAAATAAATTATTTATTTTCAATTAAATCAAATATTTATTGCTGACGGAAATATCCCTCGGCAATATTAATTATAATAAAATAATAAATTCTATTTTTTAAATAAATTAATTTTTTTTTGCCGAGGGATTTTTCCCTCGGTAATATATAAAGTAAAAAAATAAATATTTATTAAAATATATATTATTTATAAAAAAATAAGAAATTATTTAATTTTTAAATAAATTAATTATTGAATTTTTAATTAAATTAATTATTAATTGTCGAGGGAATTATCCATCGGTAATATTAATTATAATAAAATAATAATTACTTAATTTTATAATAAATTAATTTTTTATTGTCCACGGATTGTTTCCCTCGGTAATATTTAAAGTAAAAAATAAATATTTAATAAAATTAAATCCGTCGGCAATCCGTCGGCAATAATTATTTAATATATAAATAAATATTTTATAAAAAATTCATCGGTAATCCGTCGGTTATTACCAAGGAATCAAATTCCCTCAGGAATTCCGTTGGCCGTTTTACAATTTCTTGTAGTGAAGAACTTATATCGGTAAATATTGGATTGAGATTTGGTTAACGAGTGTCAATTTTTCGGTAATAAACCGATAATCAGTTCTTACCTTTTAAAATTAACGGTATCTAGGTAATCAATATCGAACCGACTATGGTTTATTATAATAACTATAAAAATAAAATATTTTATATTTCATAAAATATTTTATGAGTTAAATTTATATATATTCATATCAGATTACTGTTGTCTTAAATTAATAATTTAGAATAAAAAAGATTATTGTAATTTCTTTATCATAAAAAAAAAATACCAAACTGGTTAGAAACCGATTAACTAATAAAACCTACAACCCTAATATCCGACCCGATTAACAGGTATCAGACCAATTGATATCCCTAATAGCCACTAACTATTAATAATATGTAAAATCATTAAAAACTTGGTCCATAAATGAATAAAATAATTTGGGTTTTCCAAATTATAAAGAGTAGATAAATCAAATAACTACCTTCATATTAAATTTTAGTGCAACAATATATTTAGTAGTCCAATCTCTTTCACTTTCTCTTTTTTATTTTTTCTCTTTTATAAGCCCAATTCAGGTTAAAGTCCGACAACAGAAAACATGCTCACAAAGAGAGGTCGAATTACATAAAGTATACTCTCTTCGTTCCAACTAGCTTGTGGCACTTAATATTAAAGAGTTAAATGAGTGTATGTTTAAAGTATAAAGTAATGATATAAATATATATTATTTAAATTTATATGTGTAATAAAGATTTTCTAAAAAGTAAATGACTCAAGCTAGTTGGGACGACCCGAAAAGGAATACGACTCAAACTAGTTGGGACGTAGGGAGTATTATTTTATTTTATATTTTAACTCGACATAATGATTTGAGGATACAAAACTTGTTATAGTTATTAGGGGTGAGGATCGAGGTCGAGATACGATATCCATCTTGACTTGAAATTCTGATCACAAATTCTTTTAACTTTATGATATCGGTCTAATTCAGAACTTTGTGACTTGTCGGTTCTGAAATGAAATTTTCACTAATCCACTCCCAAGTGCAATTTTTTTGAATAATCCTGAATTTTACAAAACATGACAAAATAAATTTTGAAATTAAAATTTAATTTGGTTTAAGATAACAATTTATAATTTTAGATTTTAAAATAAAATTGAAATTAATTTCGATAAATTGTAAGTCACAAATTTAGTGACGTATCGATCGCGAAAAAATTAGAACTTAAGTCCCGCATCCCATCAAGATTGAGGTCATGATCAAAACACTCCTCATGCATGTTGTGGTCTCAAATTATCACCACTAATAATTATATATTTTAGGGTTATGTTTACACGAAAAATAAATCATATTTGATAATCGATAATTAATCTAGACTCTACATCCATTAACTAAAATCAATTATTAATATCAATATAATTTAATTTAATAAATTTCCTACATTATAGAAATTTGATATTTAATAGAAACTGATTTGTATAAAATATTACAACCACTAATTTATTAAGATGAATGATTGAAATCTTTTCTCATTGTAATACAAATTAATGGGAGTTTATGAAGTTTTTTATATAAACTACTTTTTTACTATGTTTTTAACATCATATTAATTAATTAATACAATAAAAAAAAATCACGTGATTAGGCAAAAATATTCGAATTCAAAAACTATGCACACTAAATCATAAATTCATAAATGAGTATAAGTTTACCATTAATTCCTTTCCTTAATAGCCAAACATACCAACACATATTACTCTGCATAATGAATACCATCACTAAATAATTCCATTCCTTTTTAGCCATTTTCATTGCAAGAAAACAAATTTAATACTCACACATTACATACCATCTTTGTCTTTGTGACAGTGTGATTAGGGTTTCTTTTTTATCTTTCCCCCTCATTTTAGAGCTAATTTTAAAAAATAAACTCCGATTTCCGGGTTGGCCCGACCCATCTGACAACTCGGTTCGAACCTTTTAGGTCTTTGCCGAGTGTAACAATTTATTCGATTTTGCAACAATTTTGAACACCTCTACTAAATGGTCATATATGTTGCAGGTCACACAATATAAAAATAATAAAAAAATTATGAAAAATGAAATTTAAACTATACCATAATAATTAAATCTTACTTGAAAATGTAATAAATCTTTTTATAAACTACTTACTTCTTTTACTTTTGTGAAATATGTAACTATCAAAGATGCGACGGTTAATCGGTTATATGTATTTCCCACCTTAAAAAAGAGGTCTGTTATACTTCAAGTCAGTAATGAATCAAAATTGTATGTCTTCTTCGAATTTCGCTTACTACTAGTGTGAGAAGGTCTAGATGAGCTTCTTCTTCCTGAAGTATCTCCTTAGATACAACGACTGGAGAGTCGAAGCCATGATGCAGACAGCGAGGGCCATTAGACTATACCATGCAACTCGAGCATTAGTTTCTTCGCTAACCTCCCTCATCTCCGACTCCCTGCAACCACGAATGCTAGTTAAGATTTAGATGTATAAGTATTCGGACATTTACCATTATTTCTAAGATGTTTTGATCAAAAAACACTCACGGTTTTAGTCAAAATAGTTCAGAAATGATCGGACGAATGGAGTATTAGTTTGTTTTGACAGGGAAACGTGAAGTATATATACTTTGCTTCTGAAGTTGACGACGGATATACTCACAAAAGATAAGCAGATATTGCAATCTGAGGCATTAACTGAGTTATGGATTTACCTGTTTTTCAGATGATACAAATTGTTATGGATAGCCTCAACTGCTTCCTCAAGTTTTTTCAACTCAAGTTCAAGACCCTGCATTAATTATAATTTACAAGTACCACTAATTATAATATTTGATAAGGAAGGAGTGACATCAATGAGATATCAGCCTATAGCTTAAAGCATACAGGGTTTAAATGCCATAGTTACCTCGATCTTTTCCTTCCTTGCAACAGAGTCCCAATCTTTTGCAGCAATTCCAGTTTTCCAGTCAATACCAACAGTCACCTTTTTACCTCCTTGATCGCCATCAAGTGAAAAGCATGCCAGGTAGTTCCCAGTCTCAGTAGCCGTAAAGGCGAATTGACCGTGAGTGACCTTTTCGTTATGATAGATTTCATTTCCATAAGGAGATGTAACCTAAAAAAAGACATGTTCAGAGATCATGACAGACAAACATGACAAACAGAAGAGAAGGATACATAAAAAGAAGAATCATCAGAATGTGCGCATCTCCCCAATCTCAAAGCCAATGGAATGATAAATTTCAGAACACTGAGCTTCATTTCTTGTACACAATATTCAGTCATGATATGTGCAACTTATACATGAGTACTAGATCCCCTTGAAATTGGAAAAAGGTGAGTAGCCTAGTAAGTCAATTATAGTCAAGGCGTCACTTCAAGATTAGTATTGCAGAACAGGCGTTCCGTGCCATATCCATGATACTAATGTTGTCATTGCATATAGTTCACTTTCAATCATGAGAGAGGAGATGGAACCTATTCCGCTATAGATGATCAAAAAGCACTCCACAGTTAAAGCCACAGACTGAGTTTGTTGATTCCACTTAATCAAAATGGCTGCCCCCTTCCCTACATCACTAGCTAAACATGACACTAGTCCAACGATTCAGTAGCTATTCTAAGTACTAAATAATCCAGCATATTCAAACATATGGAGTATAAAATCTCAGGATTTTGAGTACAATGTATGTATTGTTTGTGCAGCATGTCGTCTGTATAATGCAAATGCATAATTCAAAATGAAAGCTTTTAACTTTGCCAAAGAAAAGGAGGGGTTTTAATCATCCACTTAAGGAATTCACAGTCAAATTCTTGAAACCAAACACAGCCTCCGATCATAACGTCTGAAAAACAAATGACGAACATCGAAACTCGATCGGAAAAGGAAACCGATGCACTGCAAAGTTAATTCAATCGACCCCTCTAGAATAACTCATTTCATTGCTAAAGTCACTGATCAATGGCATTGCTAACTATAGAGCAGCAACCTCAAGGCTCAAGCAAAGAATAACCAAAGCTTTTACCCTCTTCTTCTAATACAAAAGATAAACCAACGAAGAAAGGAACAAAAGTCACCGTTCACAAATGAAGGTGTTGATCGCAAACTTCGCAATCAACACAAAAGCAAAGAACAAACAAATCCAATTGTGGAATCAAGCTTAATCCAAACACATATCCTGATTGAACAACCGAAAAATCACAGCATTTTCCAATCTTCTACTCTTTGATTTTCTAAAATAATCCTACACATCAGTTAAACTTCGAGACCGATTGAAAGCCTAGAAATTTACCTTTACAGTGATCTTCGGAGTCAGAGTAGCATTGATATCGTAATCCTCTCCTATAAAGGCGTAGTAATCAGTCAAAACGACGGCGTTGTTGTGCAATTCCTCGGAGACGCACTTCGACCCCGTAGCCGGCAAATCCAACCATAATCCCCGCGTCGTCGGAAAAGCCGCCGCCGCCGCCAATACGAGCAGCGTCCACAGCCAGCGCGCTTCCCCTAGCTTCATAATCGATCCTTAACTTCAAGGAACGGAAATTTGAAATCACGAGCTTGGAGTCTGGAGAGTTCTGATTTGTGAGAGGTGAGTAACGAGAGTTCGAGAATCGTAGTTATGGTGGTTGCTTTTGTTAGTTGGGGGTTGGTTAAAGAGGTGAGTGGAAAAAACGTGCGGAAATCACGCGAGTGGAATTGGAAAATGAACGGATTTGCTCCACGCCGTTTCTTGTTCTTCCTGCCAATGAGAGTTTCCCACGTGGCGTTGATTTATTGTTGTTACTTCGGGCAACTATACCTTTGTGTCACGCGCGCGTGGATGGACTATTCTACACGCGTAGTGTAGGTCGGTATAATGGTGTTAAGTGTTAACGCTGATAATCACAATCTCTCTCTTTTGTTAAGTTTTTATGGGACTTATATAAATTTACGTTTCTATTCGAGTTCCAAATTTTTCGAATTTAGATTGAAATTTGAGTTTTTAAAAAATTTTGAAACTTGAGTATTCCAAATTCAGATTTTATACATTAGGGATTCCAAAAATTCCAAAGTCCCCTCAGAAATTATATTTAATAAATTTAGACAATTGGAAATTTACGGTCATGATCAAGATTTTTTTTTAGATTTCGAGATTCGAGTCTCAAACAGAAACGAAACCGATATGACACAATTAACGAATTTCATACTTCGTTTTTTTTATCGAATCTCATCCCAATATCTATATCTATAAATTATTGAGGGGCTTAATAATAAAAAGGTATATTAATTCAACTACATTTCAGTGACAGTATGAACTGAAATTCGTCGGTCCATAAAAGGCTAGCAAAATTTTAGTGCTGTATGAAAAGACTGAAACATTAATAATTATATATTCCTATGATATGACCTTGGATTACATTATTAATTTGTTACTTAAAAATCACATCTTCACACTTGGGTACTAAATTAGATGCATCTCTTTTATTAGTAATTTTCACCTGAAAGCTATTGCATAATTCATCATGTTACCGACGCCCTAACCCTAAGGCCCCGAGGCTGATTTAAATTTTGGTATATTAAATTTTATTTATTTGTTTTCGACATTGAAATACGTACTTGAGATCCTTTATGCCACTTTTTAGTATCTGACTTGCATTCTAGCTACTCGAAAATATAGGGTTGCTCTTGACTTGTAAAAAGCTCGTTCGATGCTCGGCTTGATTGTAAATGAGTTTAGCTTGAGCTCGATTTTTGAGTTCAATAGTTTTATCGAGCTGAGCTCGAGGCAAATGATGATCGACTTGTTGAGTTCACAAGCATGTTCGAGTTCGTTTGTTCACGAATATATTGTTCGAGTTTTCTCGTGAATATTCAATGGAACCAAAATACAATATTCCTCGAGCTAAAATAACTAACTTGTTGAAAAAATTATTTATGTGCTCGATCTCGAGGTAAAGTTGAGTAAGAGCTCCAATAAGAAGTTATCAAGAGACACAATCACGAATTCGAGCATTAATATATATATCCAACAAGTTTAGTTCGATCTCAATCCCGACTGCAAGAAAAATATTATCGAATTACGCATAAGCTGGACTCAAACTCAATAATTTAATTGTGATCCAAGATTGATCAATAAATCAAAACTCGATGCAAACTCAAGCATTAATCTTTAAACAAACCAAGCTCGATCTAGCTACTATTCTGTAGGATCAAGCGCTTGCCACTAGACCAAAAGCCCGGACTTGTGGTGAGGTGCTACTTTATTTCCCTTAACCCATATCTAGCTGCAGGCGCACACAGGCGGCACGCAACTATGCCTTTAATCGAGCAAACGGACAAGACTTGAGCACAACTCGCTTGAAAGGCAGGAGACTGCTAGGATTTCTCCCAACATATTCAACTCGGCTTGTTTACAGCCCAACCATACCATGGCTTCCCATGCACATTGATCGATCACCGTTTTTCGAGGTGAGATTTGCACGATGGTTAGGGAATAAATAACACGGAATTTACGTGGTTCGACTTTTAATGAAGTCTACGTCCACGGAGAGGAGAGCTTTTATTATAAAGCTTTTGAGAGCTTGAGAGCTGAAATTACAGAGATTGTGAATATGTGTGTGAATCTAGCTTTAATCTAGCTATTTATAGATAACACAATGGCGGTTTACACCAAGTGGGCCGAGCTATTGGGCCGGCCGAGCTGCTCTTAATGGGCCGAGGTGTTGGGCCGCCGAGCTGCTTAGGTGTTGGGCCTCATTTGTTGGGCTTTATTGATGGGCCATATCCTATCACATCCCCCCCTCAAAAGAAGATCGGCACCGAAGTGTAGATCTTGACGAGGTGGGTGTGTTTGAGGAAGTGAAGATCTGGACGAGGTGAGGATCTTGCAGTTGCCGAGGTCGAAGTGAATCTCTGGCTGAAGCCGAGGTAGAAGTGAAGATCTGGCTGAAACCGAGGTAGCAACCGTGGTGGTGGAAGACAGCTGTTGTAGAGGGTCGTGGGTGACACGTGTCGCCTTTCTGTTGGAGGAGCCGAAGAGGCGGGATTTTGAAAAAAGGCGGTTGGGAAAAGGTGAAGTGACGTCTATAAAGGCTTCCTTTGGAAGCTAACAAACACTTTTCACTTTTCGCAACCCTAGTTTCACTTTCCCATCTGCAAAAAGCTTTCAATCTTTCCGCCCTTGTCGACTTCAATCTTCGAGAAATAAATCCTTCAAATCTTCCCAACAAGTAAGTGTTTTGCTGTTATGGCTGCTGCTTCCACTTCTTCTTCTGCCTTTTCTGTTTCCTCTTCTCGTACTCCGAGTGGTAGGGAGATTGATCTCCGTCGCCGCTTAGGAATGTTCCGGCGAGGGTCACCGTGAGGGTTTTTACCCGAGCGGCTCTACCCCCTATTCTTAAACTTATAGAGTATCCCCCTTTGGCTGGGTCGGAGGCCGCCTTGGAGTGCGCCTCAAGTATGAGTGAATCCCATATGTTCAATCTAGTTAGAAAATTTTGTTTTCCTGATTCTGCAGAGTTTATTTTACCTAGGGCGGAGGATAGAGGTTGCTCTCCTCCTGTAGGTTTTTTTACAGTATACGAAGATTACCTCAACTTCGGTCTTCGTTTTCCTTTACACCGTATTTTTGTCGAACTCTTAGATAAGTTCGAGCTTCCTTTGGGTCAGTTCGCGCCTGCTTCCATTAAGCAGGTAATAGGTTTTTGTGTCGAGGTCGGTCGCCGAGGTGGGCCGATGTCGTTGGAGTCTTTACTCCGTTTTTTTAGAGTTAAGCGGGGACCAACTGGGTGGGTATACCTCTCGCCTGTAAATAAGTTTAAGTTGGTCACCCCATCCAAAGTGTCGAACTGGCAGAAGAAGTTTTTCTTCTGCCGAGCCGAAGGCGTGCCCCTCCACGGCTGGTCGGCGGCCAAGTTTGGCCCGCAACTGAGGGTGGATCCCGTCGGCGAGCTCGAGACGAGCTTGATGGACCTCGGCGCCGTCAAAAGGACTTACGCCGAGGAGGAGCTGTCGAGGCACGGGCTGAGCCCATGTGACGCCCTGGCCGACGTGGATCTGGGTGAGGCTCCGTAGTGTAGTTTGTCTTCGTTTATCCGAACTAGTGTTTTGACTTCGTTCATCCGAACTGGACTAATACTTTGTTTTCTCTGCAGTGGATCCCGAAGTTTTGCAGGCGGCCCTAAGGAAGAAGAAGAAGAGGCCGAGAGTCACCTCGGCCGCCGAGGAGACGCCGCGCCCGGAGAGGGCGGAGAGGGTGGAGGTCGGGGTGACTCTGCCCGTGATCGACCTAGAGGAGCCTCGGAGGGAGGAGGTGAGAGGCCCGGACGCTCGGGCATCCGGGTCAGGGGAAGCTCGTAGGGCCCCGTTCCCCGAGGTGAGTGGAAGAAGTTTTAGCCTTTACTTCTATTCTTTTTCTTGTTCTGTGCTGACATGTTCCGTGCAGGAGGCGAACATGGTGCTGGACGGGCTGAGCGCCCTCTCGCACTTCGTCATCGACGGGGTCGAGCAGTTCAGGGCCTTAAGAGCTGAGCTCGAGGGGGCGAGGGCCGAGGCGGCGAAGGCGAAGGAGCAGGAGGCCAGGACTCTGGTCGAGCTGCTCGCGGCGGAGAGGAAGGTGGCGAAGGCGGAGGCCGAGGCGGCGAGGTTGAGGGGGGAGCTCGCCGAGGAGAGGGAGAGGATGGCTCGGGCGGCGGCCGAGCAGGGCGGCGTGCTGCGAGCGCTTGCTGAGCGGATTTTCCGCTCCAAGTACTTCGGCAACGTGGCGGCGCAGCTGGTGACCGCCATGAGCACGCCGATTACTTCGGCAGCGCTCGACTTGGTTGCCAAGGATTACCCCGAGCTTGATAAAGTCAAGTACGGGTATGACAAGGTGACTAAGGAGGAGATGCTGCGGGAGTACGCGGAGGTGCTCGTGGAGTGCACCGCGGCCATCCCGGTGGTGGAGCGGCTTGCGCAGCAGAAGACCCTGCTGTCCGAGCAGGCGGTTCGGCACTGCCCGGTGGATCGGGATGACGGTCTTGAGGCCATCATTGCCGATCTGGTGAGGAGGTCGGCTGCCGATGCCGAGGAGGGAGGCGGTGAGGGCGGCGGCGGCGCTGAGGTCGGTGGAGGCGAGGCGTAGTTTTGTTTTTCTTTTTCTTTAGCTTGTATCACGTCTCTTCTAGAGAGGCGCTTTTTACACGAGTATAAAATACTTTTTCTTGAACTGTGCCTCTTGCTGAACTGCTTACTTTTTTTCCTTTGTAGTCTGCTTTTGAATTCTCCCTTACCTCGCCATCTAATCAAGAAATAAATGAGCTTCGTCGGGCTGTCGAAGCTGCCGAGGTCGAGGCCGCGTTTTGGAAGGGCTGAGCTGCCAACATCGAGACCGAACTCGAGGCGAAGCTTCGGTTGGCTCAAGAAAAGCTGGACGGGGAGCACGCGAGGTTTTTGGAGCTGGAGGATAAGTTCAAGCAGGTTAAGGACGACCTCCAGACCTTTAAGGCCTTGTCCGAGGAGCATGAAGAATACGAGGACCGTATACATAAAAGTGGTGGCATGACCATATACGAGGTCCATACACAAATAAAGGAGGTCCGAGCTCGAGCAAGGGAGTACCGAGAAAGGTACGGCGATGACTCCTGGCAAGTTCACGAGCAGGAAGAAGCGCTTCTCAAGCTCGGATCCATATACAAAATTATTCAGAAGAGGAACCCGAGGCTGAAGAGGTGGATCGAGTCTAAAAAGGCTTCACTCGAGGCTTCCTCTTCGGGTCAGTTGGAAAGGAGTTCAGCTGGCGCTCCTCCCCTTACTTTGGGTCGAACTCGAGAAGAGACTCTTGCCATCATGTCTCGAGGTGGAGGGCGGCGCGCTTCAGGCGGCCGAGGTCGAGCTGTGCCTCCAAGCCGAGGTTGATCTGCACCTTCAGGTCGAGGCCGAGGTGGTTTTGGCCGTGGTGAGGGGATGGCCTTTCTAGACTCCGTGCTTGGCCATGGCGCTAGCTCGAGCTCGGGCCAGGGTTTTTTAGAGAGATACCTTAGTTATAGTCGTAGGTCTCCGGGCTCAGACCCTCCAAGCTGATTGTAATATGTACATGAAATAAAATACAATTTTTCTTGTCATTTACTTCTCTAAAGCTTTACTTAATTTGTATAATCAAGTTTGCTTCAAATTCTTGTGATGACTGGCTCGTACTTCGTAATCACTTCGTTTGACACCGAAGTTTTACTTCGGATGGTTGAAGGCGAAGTTGAGACTTCGGGTAGCCACTTCGGTTAGGGACGAAGTTTAGGCTTTGGATCAGCCACTTCGTCTAAGGACGAAGTTTGGGCTTTGAATTAGCCACTTCGTCTAAGGACGAAGTTTGGGCTTTGAAGTTCCTTGTTTGTCGACGTAGTCGATAGGAGTGGTCTCCTCATGCGCGTTTGACTTCGCCACTTCGTCAGGGGATGAAGTTTTGGCTTTGAAGTTCCTTGTTTGTCGACGTAATCGATAGGAGTGGTCTCCTTCCGCGCGTTTAAATGTTACTCTCAATTTGGAGTTTTAGCTTGACTTGGATCTGATGTAAGTATACAATAAATGTTTCACGAAAGAACTTAATAAAATCCGAACTATATAAATTACAAATAATATTTCTTTAAATGAGAAATATGCCAAGTTCGGGGTATTGGCACCCCAGATAAATGAACGAGCTTGTATGAGCCTTTGCCGAGGACATCTTGGATTTGATAAGGACCTTCCCAGGTGGCTTCGAGTTTACCGAGCTTCTCCGCCTTACTAACTTCATTATTTCTAAGAACGAGGTCGCCTACTTGAAACTGTCGATACTTCACTCGATTGTTGTAATACCGAGCTACTTGTTGTTTGTACCGAGCTTCTTGTATGTAGGCTCGTTCTCGTTTTTCTTCCAACAAGTCCAAATTAGTTCGGAGGCTTTCTTCATTGGCATCGGTTGTGAAGTTTATAGTTCGGGGGCTCGGCAAACCGATCTCTACTGGGATTACTGCCTCGGTTCCGTAGACGAGGCTGTATGGTGTTTCTCCATTGGATGTCCGAGGTGTAGTTCGGTAGGACCATAGGACTTGGGGTAAGTTTTCGGCCCAATCTCCCTTGGCTTTGTCGAGACGAGTCTTTAAACCTTTGACTATTGTCCGGTTCGTGACTTCGGTCTGACCATTCGCTTGAGGGTGCGCTACCGAGGTGAATTTCTGTTGAATGTTGAGCTCGTCACACCATTCTTTAAATGTCTTGTCCGTGAACTGAGTTCCATTATCCGAGACGAGGATGTGAGGTACACCGAAGCGACAAACTATATTCTTCCAAACGAAGTTGAGGGCCTTTTTGCTCGTAATTTTTGCAAGAGGCTCGGCCTCTACCCACTTCGTAAAGTAGTCGATGGCGACTATTAGGAATCGTAGTTGGCCAGGGGCTTGCTCAAAAGGACCGACGATGTCTATCCCCCATTGCATGAAGGGCCAGAGGCTTTGCATGGTGGTCAGCTCGGTTTGAGGTACCCTCGTTATTGTTGCATGAATTTGGCACTTCGGACATCTTTTGACGAGGTCGACTGCATCTTGAAGCATGGTCGGCCAGTAATATCCCCATCTCATAATTTTTCTGGTTAAAGTCCGAGCTCCAACGTGACTGCCACAGGATCCTTCGTGCACTTCGCGTAGGATGTAGTCCGCTTGATTGGGTCCCGCGCACCTTAGAAGAGGTTGAAGATATGATTTTCTGTACAATACTCCCCGATCTAGGACATATTTGACTGATTTATTCTGAAGCTTCCGAGCTTCAATTTTATCATCAGGGAGTTCGCCTCTTTCTAAATAATCCTGAAGTGGTGTCATCCAGCTCGGCTCGTCATCGATTACTGTGTTCACTTCAGCTTCATCTATACTTCGGGTTGTGACTTCTTCTACCGGAGAGGCCGTGGATGACGACGCGAGCTTGCTTAATGCATCAGCTCGGTCGTTTTCGCCTCTCGGGATTCGTATCAACTCGAAGTATGAGAAGCTTTCCTGTAAAGTTCTGACCTTGTGGAGATACTTTTTCATCCTTTCATCTCGCACTTCGTACCTTCCTAGGACGTGGCTCACTATGATTTGGGAGTCACTGTAGACTTGTATGGCTCGTAGCTGAAGGTTTTGCGCGAGGCGAAGTCCGGCTATTAGGGCTTCGTATTCCACTTCGTTATTGGTGGTTGGGAAGCTTAACCGTAAAGCATAAGGGATTTGTTTCCCTTCCGAACTGATGAACAAAACTCCAACTCCGCTTCCCTTTTTGCCCGACGCCCCATCGACATAGACCTTCCAACAGTCTACGGGGGGTGTCTTCGGCGTTTTCTCTTGGGTATTCTCCTCGGCAGGTTCGGTAGGCTTCGGAGGCTCGACGAATACCGTTTCCACCAGGAAATCTGCCAGCGCTTGCCCCTTGATGGCTTGCCGAGGTGCAAAGGAGATTGTGTGCTCGCCAAGTTCGACCGCCCACTTGGCGATTCGCCCCGAAGCTTCAGGCTTCGTAAGCACTTGCCGAAGTGGTAAGTCGGTCAATACTTGTATCGGGTGAGCGTGAAAATATGGTCGAAGTCGTCTCGCAGCATTCACTAAGGTGAGTGCGACCTTCTCTAAGGGTTGGTACCTCGTTTCTGGCCCTTTCAAGGCTCGGCTTATGAAGTATATGGGCAATTGCCGAGGTGCTTCTCGAACTAGGACTGCACTTATTGATTCGTCCGAAGCGGCAAGGTATAAGGAAAGAACCTCGTCTTCCTTTGGGACGGACAAAGTGGGCAAGTTGTCGAGGAACTTCTTCAAATTCTCGAAGGCTGACTTGTGTTCGTCATTCCATTCGAAGTCTGGAGCCTTCTTAAGGATTTTGAAGAACGGGAGTTGCTTCTCGGCTGCTTTAGATAGGAATCGACTTAGCGCGGCCAAGCAGCCCGTCAACCGGTGCACATCGTGTACCGACTTCGGCGCTTGCATCTCCTGGACGACCTTAACTTTTGCTGGATTAGCTTTTAATCCTTCGCGGGAAACCCAACACCCTAGAAATTTTCCGGACTGGACCAAGAAAGTACATTTTCCTGGGTTTAACTTCAGGTTCACCTCGTGGAGCAGTTCGAAGACGACCTGGAGGTCGTTCAAGGTAGTGTTGACTTTTTTGCTTTTGACTACGATGTCGTCGACATATACTTCAACGATCTGACCGATGTGAAGTTCAAATATTATGTCAACCATCATTTGATATGTAGCTCCAGCGTTTTTGAGTCCAAAGGGCATCTTCTTATAAGCAAAAATGCCGAAGTATGTGACGAAGGCAGTCTTCGGAGCGTCCTCGGTACTCATAAGGACTTGATGGTAGCCTTTGTACAGGTCGAGAAAGCTGAACACCTCGTGACCGACGAGGGCTTCCACTTTCTTATCGATGTTGGGGAGGGGATAACAATCCTTAGGGCAGTGTTTATTGAGATCGGTATAATCAACACACATGCGCCATCCTCCTACTTGCTTCTTCACCATTACGGGGTTGGCCAACCACGTCGGATATTTTACCTCGAATAAAATATCGGCTTGTTGTAATTGACGCACCTCGTCACGTATCACCTGGTTTCTCTCGGCAGCAAAGATTCGTTGCTTTTGCCGAACTGGCTTCACCTCGGGGTCAATGTTGAGGTGATGAGTTATAATATCTGGTGATACCCCGGTCATGTCTAAAGGAGACCAGGCAAAAATGTCTCTAAACTCCCGAAGTAGTTGAATAACTTGACCTCGGAGTTCGGTACCCCCGACGAAACCGACCTTGACGACCTTGGACACGTCGTTTTCATAGAGTACGACGTCTTCTAGAGGTTTTGCAGCAGACGAGGTCGACTTCGGCACGCCGGGGTTACGTAATTGCTATGCTTGGGGATGTTGTACACCAGAACCTCGGAGTGCGACCTGCATGCACTCCTTGGCCTGTGTTTGATTTCCCCTAAGTGTGATAACTCCATTCCTCGAAGGGATTTTGATCATCAAGTGGTAGGCCGAGCAGACCGCCCTCGTCGCTATCAGCCAATCTCTTCCTAAGATGATGTTATAGGGAGAGTTGGCTTTGACGACGAAGAAGGGAATTATCTTGGTAGTGGATAATGGACTTCGTCCTACCGTGACGGGGAGAGAGATCGTGCCATCCGTCGAGGTCTCCCCTTGTGTGAAGTTCTTCAATGGAACGGGTGCTGATTTTAAGCGTGCTTATCCGATGTCAAGTTTGTCGAAGCAGCCTTTGAAGAGCACGCTGACCGAGGCTCCACTATCAATAAAGACCCGATGTACCAATTTGTTAGCCACCACGGCTTCAATAATAGTGGCATCCTGATGAGGCGAGGCATGAGGGACGGGGTCGTCATTAGAGAAAATAACGACCTCGTCGTTTTTGAACCTTTTATATGAAGGCTCCTCCGAGGGTCGGTTTCGAGCTTCGGCCTTTAGTGACGACCTCGTTGAACCTTGGGGCACCCCGATGATGGCAGCGATGACTCCATCGTACTGAGGTTGATTCTCGTCATCGTCTTCGTCATCCTGTCTTGTCTTTTTATCCTGGGGTTTGCAATTTTCTCCTTTGTTCCTTCTCCGTTTGCCTTTGCCCCGAGGTTGAGTATCCGGTTGACTTTGACCTCGGTATCTTCCTAGAGTGCCATCTTGTGTTAGGCGGTCGATTTCCGAGGCAAGATTGCGACACTCCTCGGTGTCATGGCCGTGGCCTCCATGGAACTCGCAATATTTATCTCGTGATCGTCTGCTTGATCCAGTTCGGGACAGTGGTGGAGGCCTCTGGAACAAGTTTGCGTGAAGCTCATAAATTTCTGCCCGAGATCTGTTCAGCGGAGCGAACCGATCTTGCTCCGGATTAGGCCGAGGTCCGAGGCGAGATGCTAATGGACCTCGTTGGATTCTTTCAAGAGCGCCTCGTCGATGCTGCCCTTGATCAGCTCGCTCCTCCCTTCTCTTTTTATCCTGACCTTCAGGTCGGTCAGTGGCTCGTTTCTTCCTATCTGCCTCATCTGCTTCGGCAAATGCATCAATGATCCTCCATAGCTATTTGGAGGTTTGGGGGCGCTCTTTTACGAGCTCCCTGAAGAGTATGCCGGAGTGAATGGCGTTTTGAAACGCCGAAATGAGGACATCATCCGAAAGGCGATCGACCTTGAGGCTCTCATCGTAGAACCGAGCTAGGAAGTCGCTAATGGATTCTCCTCGTCCTTGTTTTAAGGTAAGGAGTTGGGCCGAACTAATTTTTGCTTCGGCTTTTTGGAAGAAGCGCCTCTCAAAGGCATCTAGCAGGTCGGCATACGACCCTATGCTGCAGCGAGGGAGGTTGTCAAACCATTTCCGTGCATTGTCCACCAACAATTCGGGGAAGACTTTGCACATATAAACATCTTCGGCCAATCCCTGATTCAGCATATTATACTGGTACTGCGACAAAAAGTTGCTCGGGTCGCAGGAACCGTTATAGGGTTTGATTGGCGGGACCCTGTATGCTGAAGGGAGTGGTGTGTAGAGAATTTTGTTGGTGAAGGGGGTAATAATTCTACTGTAAACAGTGAATCTTCCCTCTCGGTGGTCGTCCTCGTCACGTCGGGCATGGTCGACGTTTTGATGAGGTGGAGTCTTCTCTCTTCGGTATCCCTCGTCACGTCGGTAATGGTCGACGTTTTGACGAGGTGAAGCCTTCTCTCTTCGGTATTCCTCGTCACGTCGGTAATGGTCGACGTTTTGACGAGGTGAAGCCTTCTCTCTTCGGTATTCCTCGTCACGTCGGTAATGGTCGACGTTTGGGCGAGGTGATGTTGAGCCTCGCCGAGGTGAAGTAATGTTGCCTCGGCGAGTATGCGGTCTTCGGAGGACCTCATCGTCTCTTTCTTCGGCAATTTGCTCCGAAGCTTGGGGTCGTTGTGATGGACCCGCTTTATCCTCTTCGCAATGACCTCGTTGTTGGTGTTGTTCGGCGAATTTGAGGAAATCTTGCTCGTGGAGATCTAGATATGCTTTGAGCGCATGGCCGAGCAGAGGTTGAAGTGTGGTATTCCCTTGATTTTGATTCAATCTTGCACTGCTAATAGAGTCATCAGCTCGGTGGGAAAGGACATCTTCTACATGGCCTTCGGGAGTTCGGCGGTTCGTGGCCTGCCTGCCAGACCGAGCATAGTGTTCATCCCCTTCGTTAGTAGATAGACGAGGTGGATTACGAGGCATTTCAGCCTCGTTTTGTTTTCCTTTAGCAGCAGCAGCTATAGCATTAGATCGAGTGGATCTAACCATTGTGTTTTCACTTCGGAAATAGTGATCGGACACAAAATTTACTTCGTTTCCCACAGACGGCGCCAGTGATCGATCACCGTTTTTCGAGGTGAGATTTGCACGATGGTTAGGGAATAAATAACACGGAATTTACGTGGTTCGACTTTTAATGAAGTCTACGTCCACGGAGAGGAGAGCTTTTATTATAAAGCTTTTGAGAGCTTGAGAGCTGAAATTACAGAGATTGTGAATATGTGTGTGAATCTAGCTTTAATCTAGCTATTTATAGATAACACAATGGCGGTTTACACCAAGTGGGCCGAGCTATTGGGCCGGCCGAGCTGCTCTTAATGGGCCGAGGTGTTGGGCCGCCGAGCTGCTTAGGTGTTGGGCCTCATTTGTTGGGCTTTATTGATGGGCCATATCCTATCACACATCAACATCATCATTGCAAACAAGGAAGAGGGTACTTCCTAGAGACTTCCTTCTCCCTACCAACTCCAAGATTCAAAGCATATGAATTAATGACTTTAGCCCATACCCTAATTCAAGAATGCAAATTAAAATAGTCTCACCATTAATGATGATATAGTCAAGATGTAACAAAATTTGCTCCAAAGCAATAGCTGGCCTTGATATCTGCATCAATAAAAACATGGCCTACATAAATATATTTGCATTGTCCTTTCATTAATTTATGCTAGCTAAGGATATGTACGGTTTGTCCTTAGATTAATTCTTGATCTATGTAGCTTCTCACCACATTCCTCTTCACTATGGAACAATTATTTCATTTAATTTGGTGATATTTGTTAGAGATCTTGTTTGAATGGAAGAAAATGTGTTTGGAGATTGTGGTAGATATACATGAGTGTGATTGGTGGGGTTTCGAAATCTCGAAGCCCATCTTTATCACATGTGTCTATATTGAAGTATACTGCCTCTGTTTAGTGATATTTTTCATTTTGTTATTTTCTTCCGTCCTTGAAAATTACGATGGACAGAGAGAATAACAATACATTGTAGATTGATTTTTAATTAAGCTTAAAGCTTTATCATATGTTTATTATATATTCTAATTATAGTTTGGACATCATCATCCATTAATATTTTGAATATATATTTGAAATATGAATCATTCCTTAAATTCAAACTATTGTGTATGTGAGATGGCAACACATGTTTCATGTACCACAATCACATGTCTAATTGATTTTGGAAATTAAGGCAAATGTGTGCACAATATTATTGTTCAATAACTAGCAATAAAAGAATAGAAAATTTAATTATAAAATAGAGATATATGATTATTAAAACTTCAAAAGAAAAGTTAACGATTCTATATATATATATAGTCACTATTATATCAGACACAACTTAATATGTTCGTGACTAATGTGACATGTTACATGAATAAGTAGTAAACTTTTGATAAAAATCTATCAATTTTTACTTATGAGTATAATTTATTAATTACGAGTATAAAATAATAATTCCAATAACGGACCTCCAATATATATTTAGGAGTTTAAAATGTATAGACCTATAAATATATGAATTAATGAAATTATCCATAACTAAATTCAACGTGATAGAAGATATTGAAAATGACATTTGGACTATATTACTAGTCACAATTTAGTTCAAATTTGTGAAGAGGGATTTACGGTAATTTGTTGAAAATTCTTCACTTCAACGCGT
>JAPKLX010000003.1:669720-740880 GCA_026898415.1 Leonotis leonurus | reverse complement strand
AAGAGGGATTTACGGTAATTTGTTGAAAATTCTTCACTTCAACGCGTCATTAGCACATCAAATCATAATCAAATAATCAACCCCCATTAACGATATTACTTATATTAATAATAAATTTAAACTAATACAACATAATAATTAAATAAATATATAGGACTCAACTGATTTAATTAATATTTTACTATTTCTTTTTCTTTACAATAACTAGATTGTTGCCCGTCGAAATTCGACGGGATTAATATTTTATAAAATTTATAAAAGTTTTTGACATCATTTTTTTTTTATTATTATTTGTTATCATAGATACTACTTATTCATATACTAAATATATATAATAAAAACTGTTAATTATGTTGATTTGCTAATGATAAAATTTGCAATCATTCTAAAATTAATGAAAAATAATTTTTTATTAGAAATCTAGACATTTTTATAGACATTATTAGAAATATAGACATTTTTATAGACATTTTTATTAGAAATCTAGAAATCTAGACATTTTTATAGACATTTTTATCTAGAAATCTAGACATTTTTATTAGAAATCTAGACATTATTAGAAAAAATAAAATTTGCAATCATTCTAAATATAGAAATCTAGACATTTTTATATAATTTATTAATTTTTATTAGATTTTAAAAGATTGTATATAATCTATATAAATTATTATTAAATCAGTTATCAAAATATAAATATCAAATTAATATATCACTATATATATATTATATTTATTAAAATAATATTTAAATATGAAATAGTATATAATATGATCTATAATATATATAGAAATAAATACATAACATAAATAGCATATGCCTATATGGAAATAAGAATATATAATATTATATATGATTAATATATAGATAAAATTCCAAAAATCTAGAAAAATAGGAAAAATTAAATGGGAGGCTGAGAGGATTTCAAGGGCTGAGGTGGACAGTTTCACCCGAATTTGTATTATAGTATGTTTAGGTGTCTAAATTCATGGTCTAATTGTAAAATTGAGAATAAAATGACATAAATTGAATTCAACACTTTTCCGAACAAAAAATACATAAGTTATATATCTTTAATTATTATGATATATAATTAGGAATGTTAATTTTTTATTAAAGATTAAATAAAATACATGTAAAGCGTAATAATAAATACATTTAAAATATATACCCACTAATTAATAACTTAATATGTTGGGTAATAATGAAGCTCAGTTTCATTATCTAATAAGGGTATACAGTCAAAATAAATTTTCATTATTTTTGAATTAATATATAATCTAATATAGAATATATAAATAAATAAGAATATTATATACTACTATTATTTTATATTTATATATTATTATCTTAGTGAAAAAATATGAATTTTCAATTTTTATTGTTTATCTTGAAAATTATATGGATCATTAGAATAATAAGATAATTACAAATGTGTTATAATAGTCATATATGATAAATTATAAATTATAATTATTTTTTGTTCAAATAATGTGAAATCTAGATATTTTCATACAATTTATTAATTTTCATCAAATTTAAAAAGATTGTAGATAATTTATATAAATTATTATTTAATTAGTTATCAAAATATACATACCAAATTAATATATCACTTTATATATATATATATATATATATATATATTATATTTACGAAAATAATATAGAGTATTATATAATAAAATATATAATATACATAGAAATAAAAATATAACATAAATATCATATACTATATGGAAATAAGAATATATAATTTTATATATGATTAATATAATTTTTTCATTTCAAAATTATGAGAATTTAGATAAATATGAATGGAGTGATTTGAATCGTAATTGTATTAAAAATAATATATATATTTTCATAAATATATATATATATATAATAGTGATATATTAAAAGAACATGAATTGAATTCAATACTTGCTCGAACAAAAAAAGACATAAGTTTGGATATCTTTAATTAGTATGACAAATAATTTGGAATGTTAATTTTTTTCGTTTAAAGATAAAAGAAATACATATAAAGTATAATAATAAAATACATTTAAAATATCTATCTACTAATAGATAACTTAGTATGTGGGTAATAATGAAGTTAAATTTCATTATATAATAATGATATATGGCGAAAAATCATCAATTTGATTGAATTATCAAATATACATCGAAATATACTCATCGACTATTTTTTTATATTAATAAAAATGATATTTAAATATAAAATAATATACAATTAATATAGGATATATATAAATAAAAATATTATACACTTTTTATATTTATATATTATTATTTTAATAAAAAAATACAATTCATTCAATTTTTATTATCTATATTCAAAAATATTATATGTGGTTTGTTCGAATAATAATATAATTAAAAGTATGTTATAATCATATGTAATAAATTATATAAATTAAAAAATATATTTTCAAATAATGTGAGTTTTTAAATTTTTTATATAATTTATTTTTATTAGATTTGAAAAACATATAATCTAATATAGAAATCTAGACATTTTTATATAATTTATTACTTTTTATTAGATTTTAAAAGATTGTATATAATCTATATAAATTATTATTAAATTATATCAAATAATGTGAGTTTTTAAATTTTTATATAATTTATTTTTATTAGATTTGAAAAACATATAATCTAATATAGAAATCTAGACATTTTTATATAATTTATTAATTTTTATTAGATTTTAAAAGATTGTATATAATCTATATAAATTATTATTAAATCAGTTATCAAAATATAAATATCAAATTAATATATCACTATATATATATCAAATTAATATATCACTATATGTATATTATATTTATTAAAATAATATTTAAATATGGAATAGTATATAATATGATCTATAATATATATAGAAATAAATACATAACATAAATAGCATATGCCTATATGGAAATAAGAATATATAATATTATATATGATTAATATATAGATAAAATTCCAAAAATCTAAAAAAATAGGAAAAATTAAATGGGAGGCTGAGAGGATTTCAAGGGCTGAGGTGGACAGTTTCACCCGAATTTGTATTATAGTATAGATGAATTGTTTTCATTTGTGATGTGTAAGAGCATCCCCAGTGGCCTAACTGGGGAGTCTCACGGGCAGGGGCTCCGGAGTCTGCGACACGAGCCTTCCATTGCGGGCGTCGGGAGGCGGCTTCTGGAGGTGGGACTCTGCGTAGAGAGGCCAGCCTCGGTGTCTGAAGTTGGCGAATGTCTTGTTGCTGCGGATGGGGGACTCCGACGCCCCCACTATTTTCTGATTTTTTTATTTTTTTAAAAAAAAATAATACATAATTTCATCTATAAAATACTTAATTTTAATTGCACATTTTCACACATTTTCATTTTTTTCTTAATGTATTTAAATTAAGTTTTTTATTTAATTTAATCAATTAAATAAAAAATTTAAAGTTAAAATTAAAATTTAATTACATATTTGTTAATTTAAATTAATAAATTTAATTCATAATAAATATCCAAAAAAATACATAAATTATAAAAATACAACACAAGTAGAAAGCCTCAAATTAAAAGTCTCTCATTCAAAAAAACACCTGTAAATCCCACACAAAAAATTTCTTTTATTTACGCAAATGTTACCGGGAGACCGTAAGTGAGAGCCCCCATCGGGATGTTATAATGTTTTGGGAATCTGATGCTATTCTGTTTTGAGGTACCATTTAATTATAAGGAGGAAAAGATGAAGGCTTTTTGCTTTGGGATTGGGGTTTGATGGAATTTTTCTCCAATCGTGGGTTCATAATTTTAATATATAAATATATTTTCTTTTTTTCATTTCCTTTAAGGATATAATTGGGATTAATTTACACATTTACAATATATATTATTCACAATTAGGATGCCATTTTGAATTGTTTTGGATTACTAAGTGGAGTAATTTGTTACTATCATTATCTGCCAAAAATATTAATTAATTTAGTTACTCAAAGTTTTTTTTTTTTTTTTTTAATTTAGATTACATTAACATTAAATTATATGGCCGCGTCACGGATGACTCGAATCCAAAATGTATTATCTTGAGCATTAACTTCACTACCACTAGATCAACACATACGTCATTATTCGAAGTTTGTTGGACTCTATAACATCACACCATGACTTCACACATAATAAAGGAGAGGAAAAGATAGAGAAGCAACGCGTTTTTAGGAGTTTGATGCAGCCAGAATAGCACCAGCTGTTCTTTTTTTCTTTCTACAAAGAGTTAATAATATTTAATAAATTAATAAAATACTAAGTTTATCATATATTTTGAATAAATTCTTATTTTTTAATGAATCGAAATTTGTTATAAATATATAAATTTTTGCATTTATTGTGAATTTTCATGATTTCGAATTCATCAAAGCTAACATGACATCAGATATTGTAAACATGACTGATTAGGGATAGATGCAGAAAAATTAAATTTATGAATTTATATCAATTAAACTAACCTTTTAATATATTAAAGTAGATGTATTTTTTAATTTAAATAATTGAGATGGATTATGTTCAGAGAAGCACACTCCCCATAAGCATCTTGCAAAAATGGAAGCTTCAAAGTAGAATCCTAAGTAGTTCTTTCTCTAAATTTTTTAATATTATTCTATTATTAGTTAATAAAATATTCAAATAAATAATACTCCCTCCGTCCACCAATGTTTGTTACATTTTGCCATTTTGGGCCGTCCACCAATGTTTGTTACATTTTAAACTTTCCATTTATATCACACTAACTTCAATTAAATAATAATAACAAGTGGGACCTAACCTCCACTAACTACACTCTTTCACCTAAAGTCAAAGCACTACATTAAAACACGTGCCGAGTCAAAACGTAACAAATAATCGTGGACGGAGGGAGTATTAATTATAGCCCATAATTATTTATTATTTGGTCTAAAGATATGTCACCCTATATCTATTTAATTATATACTAATATGAATTATAACCCACCCCCATGTGACCAAATTAGACTCCCCTTTGTCCACTTATAGTGAAAACATTTAATTTAATTTTTTTACTAAGACTTGTTCTAGGTGTTTCTCTACACATTCTATATTCATTGTCTTCTTTGCTAATGCACATGCCTTGTAGTATAAAATAATAAGGTATCCATTTTTATTTAATTAGCAAATAATGATGTAATGCTCATATTTACTACATTTCATATGTGCAGTAAATAATTAGTTGACGTGTGGTAAAAAAAGTCATCTATTTTATAAAATTTACTATAATTAAAGCTATTTATGACATGTAATGTAAAATATAATTAGTATTTTTATTTTACTTGTTAAATCTTGAATTTGTTATTTATAAATGACTATTATAGTCTATTTCTACTTAAATTAATTTCTTAATTAATAATTCCATGCTGGTTTCTGAAATGTGCATATGCTTCTAAAGCCAAAAGTCTGCCCTTTGGTGAGCATAATTCCATTGGACTTTGAAATTTTTGGCATTTTAAAGCTGTATCAACATGTTAGTAATTAATTATATTGCTCAATTAAAAGCTTTTTAGCTTCAAAGTTTTTCTCTTTTTCCACCTCTAAAGTTCCTAAATTATTACATATATAAAATATATACTTATTCTCTTGGCCTTTTTAAGTGTTTCATTCACTAAATTGTAGTAATATATATTAAGGAAAAAATACATTTAATATAATCTTATTAAATATCATTATAAATGCCATACAATTAATTTAATTACAATAGAAGTAGTTATAATTAAACTAATAGAGAAGTTAATTGTTATCATATGAAGCAAGCAAGAAACTCTCTTCTCTCCTTTTATTTATATCTCAATTAAAACTGGCATATATCTGTCACCCATTTCACCATTTACCTCACTAATTAAATTCAACCATCCCTCTATATAAATATATATATATAAATCAATTTGTATCATATTTATTAATTTTATTATTTTATGAATTTTCACATATGTCCCACAAAAACCATCTATAAATATCAAGCACCAAATTTATCATCATTCCATCACATCGTATCCCATTTGAAGCATCAAAAGAGAAGAAGAAGAAGAAAAATCAAGAAACACTACAAATTAAACACACACACAAAAACAAACACAACCTTAATATCTCCGAAGAGAATGGTGAAGGCGGAGACCAAGCTGACGTCATCATCGTCTCCATTGCCCCAATGCAAGAAGCAGAGATTCAAGGGTGTGAGGATGCGAAGCTGGGGATCATGGGTTTCCGAAATCCGAGCCCCAAATCAGAAAACCAGAATCTGGCTTGGCTCCTATTCCACGGCGGAGGCCGCCGCTCGCGCCTACGACGCCGCCCTCCTCTGCCTTAAAGGCTCCTCCGCCAACCTCAACTTCCCCGCCTCCTCCAGAACCTCCTATCAGAACCTCAACCCCGACACCTCCGCCGCCATGTGCCCTAAATCCATACAGAAAATCGCCGCCGCCGCGGCGACGGAAGTGAGCTCCGGCCCTCCCTCGCCGCTTTCCACGTCATCCAACTACAGCTCGTCCCCGTCGTCACCAGAGTCCGGTGTCCGGGTCGAGGAGGATCAGATAATCTCTGTAGGAGATCCGCCGGCGGCGGCGGCGGAGGGGGACTACGAGGCGCAGTTTGAGGTGGCGGCGTGGTACAACTTCGACTCCCCGAAGTACAACGAGATGATTAATGGGGCTTTCTTCGATCCTTTGATGATGGAAGATTACTCTTTTGAAGATGGCGACATTCGTTTGTGGAGCTTCTGCTGAGGGTTTTTCAGTAAAAAACTAAAAGATAAAATAAATTTGTTTATCTTTTTTATTTATTTATATATATGTATACTGTTATTTTAGCTATTTATTTGTTTCATTCATTGGATGATCTTCAGCTTATTTCATGAAGACATTACTGACTTAGGCTGTGAAAGATATACAAAATTATATATAATATATATACGTATTTTTGTATTTGAGTTGTTGAATATTCAAGGGTTTTTGGGCATATTTTATGGGCTCTTCTAATGTATTTTTGGTATTTAATAGTATCTTGTAATAAATTGCTTCTTGTTTATGTCGTGATTAATTTCATAATTTGCTTGTGATTTATGAGGTTACCACAAAATATATGTAGTATATGAGATATGAAAAATAATATAGATATTCTATTTATTTAAAATTAATAATTAATATATAATTTAATTTAATTTAAGAAAATTATTACTCCCTCCGTCCCGCTAAAAGCGGCCACAAGGAAATCGACACGGAGATTAAGAAATTAAAGTGTTGTGTGTGAATAAAGTAGGAGTGGTGTATTTTAAAGATAAAAAAATTTTCTTTTTAGGAAAGTGGTCACTTTTAGTGGGACGGCCCAAAAAGGAAACATGACCAATTTTAGCGAGACAAAGGAAGTAGTATAAAAATTAATATATAAAAAAATCATAATTGTTAATTTATTCAAATAATAGTTAAATATTTTCTCATTTATCACATATAAATAATTTATTTTTAATAAAATAATTATATTAAATTAAATTACAAGATCGTCATAGAAAATTCGAAACGTAAGCCTATTATCTCGTGTTTAATCTCTATCAATAGACTAATGCACTTACACACATACACGTATAAATAATTTCTGATATGATCAAAATGCCTATATATATATAAATATAAATTTTACTGTTCCATTAAAACTCAATCTAGATGCATGATAATTTCTGAATCCAATATCTATATAGATAGATTGTTGCGACGAAATCAGGATTCATGATCTATGATTATTTAAAGTTATTTAATGAATTTTGAAATATATAAAATTATAGAAACGACATGGAAGAGTTATTTCATGAGAGGATAATTTACGTAATTAATTAATGTGACAAATGTCAATATCTGATCCAACGCCGATTTTGCACATGGAGTTGTCTATTTCTGGAGAAATATATGAGTGTAGGATTCAATTTCTTATGTTTTCTATATTACATTACATTGTACTTGGTCTTTTCACAATTAAATTGTTGTAGGTCATCCCAAAATTTTCAAATCTTGACCAACTTTTATTTTATTGGTATTGTGTATTGTATTGATTGCTAGTAGGTATGTATATTTGGGATTTTTTTATCCCAAATATACTACTCCCTCCTCCGTCTCACTATTGTTGTCATCTTTTATATTGAGATGAATGTATTATTTTAATAAGAGAAGACAACAATAATGGGTCAGAGGTAGTATAATATTATACTCAATCTATATCATTATTTATATCATGTTTCGAACAAAAATTTATCATAGTTTTAATCTAAACATGACATATTCAGTGGGACAAATGTAGTATATATATAATGATACTAGTTCTATTCTTAATATGGATGATCACAATTCACAATATAACGTGCTTGCAACTGATATGACATGCCACGTAGATAAATAATATTAATTTTAATACATGAATTAGAGTTTACTGATCATGATATAATTTCATATTTATTATATAATAAAATAACAAAATCGAAATTATATTGGTTTGTATTATTATGTGTCATTGTCATATCAGTCGCGAACATGTTAAATTGTGTTTGCTGGAATAATAGTTTTAATGATGATACTAACCAAAATATAGTAAGTACTACATTTGTGTATATTGTTTTATATACAAGAATAATATATTAGGATTTTGGAGAGAGCTATGATCTAGTGAACATGGGATAGAGCCCACAAGCTTATTATTTGAAGTTTATTCTTTGGAACATATCATGTGGATTGGAGCATCAATTCATGAAGAAAGAAATTCATTGTTCTTTAATGGAGTCTACAATTGTTATTGTCATGTGTGTATCTTTGTCTTTGGGGAATCCTATGGAGTTTTTGTGTTGTGTCATGTGATAATACTAGCTTTGATGTTACATCCTT
Organism: Leonotis leonurus; assembly: GCA_026898415.1. Taxonomy (NCBI): domain Eukaryota; kingdom Viridiplantae; phylum Streptophyta; class Magnoliopsida; order Lamiales; family Lamiaceae; genus Leonotis; species Leonotis leonurus. The sequence continues at coordinate 731,964 of JAPKLX010000003.1, read as the reverse complement.
ATTTTGGATTTACTAGATTGTTGCCCGTCGAAATTCGACGGGATTAATATTTTATAAAATTTATAAAAGTTTTTGACATCATTTTTTTTTATTATTATTTGTTATCATAGATACTACTTATTCATATACTAAATATATATAGTAAAAACTATTAATTATGTTGATTTGCTAATGATAAAATTGCAATCATTCTAAAATTAATGAAAAAATAAAATTTCAACTTGATATATATATATATATATCATAATTATTAAATTCTCGTAAACTTGTGCTAACAACTTAATATTTTTTTGAATATATTTGAATTTCATTATACACTCATATTCGTTCTAAAGTAGAGTAAAAATAATTTTAATACTCATTATTATTAGAGGTGTTCAAAAGAATCGTAATCGGCAGTTCTATGAACCGAATTGTCAAAAATTATTAAAATTTTGAATCGCAACTATATATATAGGAAGCAGTTTGGTTTCGGTTCCGGATTCAAATGTTCTTAATCGTGAACCAATTGATTTCGTCTTACTCCCATATAATAATATGTGTTATAAATTCAAATATATAAAATATATATAAATAAATATTACTGATGAAAATAAACTATATTTGAATATTCATAAAATCTAGCCAATTTATTTAAATTTTATGTATGCGTGTTCATCTCAAAATCAATAAATGTCATGTTACACATCTTTATCCATTAATTACTCATACATGTTCAAGCCCGTATGAAAATAAATTCAGATTATATGAATTCATTTATTTATATGTATATATATACATTCACAATCTGATTAAAAATTAAATATATATACTCGTGTTTACTACAAACTAAATATATATAATTTTTATTGAGTGTGAAAAATTTATTTAAATTATTTATTTGTAATTACAATGCACACATTTTCTCACATGCTCATAATATTGAAATTATTTTTTGAAATGAAATACATAAACACATGATCAATTTTTCCATGTGATCATATAAGTGGATATTTTTATCTCTTATTTTTAAATGTGTATTTTTTTTATCTTTTATTTATTAAAGTGATAAATTTTTTATCCCTAGATTACTCCCTCATCCCACGAAAGTGATCCCCTTTTTTCATAAAACGCACTTATTGAGAAAAGAAACATTACCACTTTCATGGGACATAGGGAGTATTAATTTTTTTTAAATAACATGAACCATTTAATAAATTTAAAGTACTTGGTATATGTTTAAAATTATACACATCTAATTTAATTAAATAAAAATTATACACAAAAATAAAAACTCGGTCGTATTTAAAAAAATCCGACGGCCGTGTTTTGTTTAAATACGACCGGATTTTCATTTTTGCATATATTCCTAACTTTTTTCTATAAATAACACGTTAAAATCATGTACTAATTAAATCAAATATTAAATATAAAATTCAAATATATATATGTATATGTGTATATATATATATACCACAAAAAATACAACATGATTTCATACAAAATATATGATAAGAAATCATCAATTTGATTGAATTATCAAATATACATCGAAATATACTCATCGACTATTTTTTTTTATATTAATGAAAATGATATTTAGATATAAAATAATATATAATTAATATAGGATATATATATATATATAAATAAAAAAATTATATACTTTTTATATTTATATATTATTATTTTAATAAAAAAATACAATTCATTCAATTTTTATTATCTATATTCAAAAATATTATATGTGGTTTGTTCAAATAATAATATAATTAAAAGTATGTTATAATCATATGTAATAAATTATATATTTAAAAAAAATATTTTTAAATAACGTGAGTTTTTAAATTATTTATATAATTTATTTTTATTAGATTTGAAAAACATATAATCTAATATAGAAATCTAGACATGGTTATATAATTTATTAATTTTTATTAGATTTTAAAAGATTGTATATAATCTATATAAATTATTATTAAATCAATTATCAAAATATAAATATCAAATTAATATATCACTATATATATATATTATATTTATTAAAATAATATTTAAATATGGAATAGTATATAATATGATCTATAATATACATAGAAATAAATGCATAACATAAATAGCATATGCCTACATGGAAATAAGAATATATAACATTATATATATGATTAATATATAGATAAAATTCTAAAAATCTAGAAAAATAGAAAAAATTAAATGGGAGGCTGGGAGGATTTCAAGGGCTGAGGTGGACAGCTTCACCCGAATTTGCATTATAGTATAGATTTGTTTATTATTATTATTTAGAAAATAAAAATCAACTTACTTCGACGATCTTTGAAATTAGACTAATAATGTATATTTCGTAAAAACAGAAATTCAATTAAATTTTAGTAATTTTTGAGGTGACTCAATCTATCTTGATTACTAACCATTGTCAAAAAATTTACATGTACAAACTCTAATACTCGTCCGTTTCACTAAAAGTAATTTGGTTTGATCAAATTTGAGAGAATTTTTTAGTTAAAACAAACCACTTTTAATGGGAATTAGAGAGTAATAATTAATAGACATGAATATGCTTTTATAAACACAATAATATAGAAAATGGTGATTATATATACTCCCAGATTTTACTCTCTACAAAAAATGTTTTAATTTTCTAAATACTCTTGTGACTGGATTTCATTATGTTAAATTTATAACTGTAAGTTAGTAAAAAAAGAAAAAAAGAACTCCACAAAATAATGGTTTAGTTTAATTAATTTATTTATTGAGCTATGAAGAGTAATATATATAGTTGGCCCAAATTAAAATAAACTTAATTTAAAGCAATTCAAAGCCCATTAAGGGAAATCAATTTTTTAGTATAAAGATTCTTCGTTTTTAAATATCTATGTTTTCCTTTTTATGTCTGTTGATTTGTTTTATTTTTTCTCGTCTCATTAAAATTAAATTCTTTTTATAAATAATAAAAATAATGATTTAAAGATCATAAACATTAAACAATAACATAACGGAAGAAGTATAAATTGGTTAAATATTAATTTTATATTAATATATAATTTTTTTATAAATTTCGTTTTTTTCATATTTATCATATTTTTAATTAAATAAATTTTAAATATGCGCATACTTTACAAAACAATATTTAGAATCTTAAATTTAAGCAAAATAGTTGAATTTTTAATTCATTTATTGTTTGTGTTTATTTTTTGTTGTTATATTGTATCAAGGGCAAGATTGAGAACTTATAGTTCAGTTGAGGGTATTACTGGAAACTAATATAAGCAAAATAGAAATATTTCTGCCCTTTCTTTTTCTCTAAACTGAAAAAACACTGCAAATTCCATACAGCCGCTTTGAGGAAAGTCCTACCGGCGCTTCATCGGAGAAGAGATGACTTTCACTAAAGAGCAGCTCCTTGCTCGTTTACAGGTTCATTTAGCTTTTTTTTTAATAATTCTTAACATTCTTCATTTACTGCCGTGGATCAATGAATTTTATTGAACCGTGATTTTTGGTGAGCTTATGATGCAAACGCTATTGATATGGAAAACGAATTTGTGTTGCTGCTTATTTTAGAGGAAAAACGCGAGAAACGCGAGGTAATGCCTGTGCAGAGGTATAGCTAATTAGATGGTTGGGAGTTTGGAACTTGAATTTGTTCACATGTTTTGAGTAAATGTAGCGCCGTGGTAGAATTTGTTTGATTAGAATACTTAATTTGAGTTGATTAGGCATTTCGAGTGCAGCTACAGAGCTGGTTGATTGATTGAGTTGTTCTGTCTTTTATGTGCTTGTAGCGTATGCTGGACACTTGAACGAACTTTAACAGATTGCTAAATTAGTTTAAGGTTAGTTTTTGGGAAATGTTAATACATTCCATTTGTAGGCTGGCTATCAGAAGGTAAACACTTTGTGAGACAGTCATTTGCTCTGTGTTTTTTCATCTTTTAAGATATATTTTTGCCAACTATAGAGTTGTGAAATGGTGAATTGCTTTCCAGTTCTGACTATTAAAAATGTGGAGTATCCGGTTTTCAGTACCTGTGTAAATTTTCTGCTTAGTTTGTAATCTTTTTACCGACTTGTCCCCAGGAACTTCAAATAGGGTTCTCCCAGTACGAGCATCCTGTTGTATTGACAGTGGAAGCTCAGGTAATAGAGCGTGAAATCTGTTTCTTTGTTTCTTCAAATTTCCTACTTTGAAGTGAACTTTGTATCAGGCGAAGTATGTTGGGAACATGAAAGGCGCACTGAGCAAGAATTTGTTCTTGAAGGTCAGATAGTGATACATAATTAATTGTTGTTCACTTGTTCTTGCTTATTTATTTGAAAATATTTAATGCTTGCTTCTGATATATATATACAGGACAAGAAACAAAGATACTATATCGTTTCTGCTCTGGCAAATACAAAGGTAGATCTGAAAGGTATATATGCTTTTTCTGTCGATTGTGTTACCTTTTCTCGTAACTATAGTTTCTGAAGTTGACGTAGATTCGTTTTAGCAAGCCACTGAAGAATCAATACTTTAAAAGTTTAGTTTCTGTTAAGAAAAGAAAGTCTGTAATGCTAATTTACTAATAATTTTGGTCCTTTTGGATCTCTCCGTTTGAACTATGCAGTTCTTTCTCAGAGACTTGGTCTGGGAAAAGGAGGTCTGAGAATGGCTCCAGAAGAAGCACTTTCAGAGATTCTTCATGTGCGTGTTTTCCATCTATTTTACTCTGCTAATATGTTTCTATATTATATTAACGATATTGTTATGTTACGTGGCTTATTTAAGTGATAAAGATGTTTTTTATCTCTTGCTCATGTATAAACCCCTTTTTTTCTAGCTGTATGGTTAGGGATACTGGCTCAGCTGAGCCTTACCTTGAAATGAAAATTATGCATAGTCTAATTAAGTTGTCTCGTATGGATATTGCTGATCTCTAATGTTTGGTGGAGTAGTATACCCGAAAATTACAGAATCTCCAATATTGCTAGCTACATATGATCACAAGTTTATCATATTTGCATGTCTAAGGTCAGATATAATCATATAAACTTTGTAATCGAAAAAAATTCAATTTTTTGTTGACCTTATTGTCTTCCAAGATTCTGAGACATTATCATGCTATTCAATTTTTACATCATTGGTTGATATAGGTGTGTTTATTTAACTGTTTTTTCAAGTTGAATGTTGATGTGTAGCAAATGCTGTGAATGGTTCTGTAGTGATATTCAATTATTCATCTAATTCCCCATGTCGTAGTTGCTATTTATTCTAATTATGAATCGCTTTGGTCTTTATGCATTTAATTAATCTATTGTAGGTGCCCCTAGGTTGTGTTACTCCCTTTGCACTTGTGAATGAATCAGCAAGGTACAATTCCTTTTGGTCTTCTGAGCTTAACATATGATAAGTTTGTGTTGCCTATCTCTGGAATATTAAGTTGCATATTTAAATAGTTCCTTTTTTGCTTTTATGAAGGTGTGTTTCTTTGTTGTTGGATAAAGGATTTAAAACTCAAGAAAGCTTATTCTTCCATCCATTGTCAAATGACATGTCAATTGGTAAGTGATTAGAATAATTGGACTTCTATTAGTTGAATTAAGTTATAGCTTATGTGCGTCAATCATCAGAGTGTGAGAACTGGATTACCAAAAGAGGGATTGTGTAGAGAATCTTGATACATGCAGCATGCTGGAGCGTTGGCTGGAAAGAATAGGAGAATATTTGAGAGTAAGGATATCTTGAGTGTATAGGAGAGGCTGAAGATCAAATTTGCAATATGGGGTGGGGAAAAAAGGATTATATGTAAATGATATCCTCAGAGACTACTCGATAATGTTTGTAGAATAGGTTATGCTAGATGAGAGAGTCAAGACACATCTTGCGCCATTATGTCTAAACACAGTTTATCTACTCTACAGCTCTTAGTGCTCATGATCTCGAGAAGTTTCTGAATTCAATTGGAAAATTTACTGCATATGTGGACCTGGAGGTAATATTCAGTCGGTCTTAATTAGCTTTCTTTTCTTAGTATTATAGGCTTATAGCAATAATTTGATCTTCGGGAGTTGCTTTCACAGGCTACCCCTACTGTCGGGAAAGATCAACCTCCAGATCTAGCTAGTCTAGTCCCTTCTGATGTAACAATATTGAGCAATCCTCCAGAGAAAATGGATGTTTCTCAAAGTCTGGAAAAAATTCACATCTCTGCAAATAAACAACCAGTAGTTGCTGCAGGTATATTTTGCAATCCTTCCTTAACTTTTCAGATAATACATACAAAATGATCTATATTTTGTTTTCACTACACACCTCATTCTCGTGGATTGGGTTATTTTAGATTGTGTTTGTTAGCAGTACAAACTGACTCAAGCTTATATCAAGAGGTTTTTTGGAATAACCAATAAAACAACTAGATGATTAATCTGTTGATCTCTAATATCTTTCTTTCTTACTTTTCTTGCTTCCCTCCTTAAATGGCTGTGTATTGTCGATGAAGCATGAAATTTGATGTCGATTCTTGATCTTTCAAAGGGGCGAAACCGTCAAAACCATCCAATGCTTCTTCAAAGCAAAAAGTATCTAGCGATGTGAAAACGTCGATCACTTATGCCGACCCTGATAAATTTGTTGAAGAGATTCTGGAGAAGACGAGAACCATTATTCTCTCGGAGGTCAGTCATTACCGTCATCTGAATCTATAATAGTTCAGAAACAAACTCATCTGTGAGATCTTAACATATTCTTGTACAGATTAAAGAAGAAAAGGACATAGAGAAATACCGGGAGCAACTTGCAACTATAGTTTCAAACAATATAAGCAACCAACTCAACATAGAGCTGAAGAACCTTGCTGTAAGTATCAAAATTTCCTTCACACCCCAAGTTACTTATAGACTATATATGGGTTTTCCGCTTGTAAATACATGAAATTAATATATTTCAGTTTTTATTTCTGGATTTGGAAACACCACAATATAGTGTTAGACACGGAACTCATAATCATTTACATGGAAACAACGTTTGGGAAACCAAACAATGTCATTCACGTTGCCACAAATCCCAAAGTTTATACTGGGAAATATAATGGTCATACGTTGAATTAGGGTTTGGTCGTGTTTTTTATCCTCTATTCTTCTTCGTCTACTATTTATCTATCTTTCTTTACCTCTCACAATGAGAACGATGTTACCCAGACATTGTGTCTACATAGGTAATTCTGAGTTCCACTTCAATACTATACCGAGGTATTTCCAAATTTGGGGGAAAAACTGACAATATACTAAATTTGTGTATTTGTAAATATTTTCTTATGCTCATATTAAAAAATATAATTTGTTCCAAGCTCATATATTTACTAGCGTAAAACCCATTATATATCTGAACTTTATTTGCAATTTAGCCTTTGACGTTGAAGCTTATCTATTCATTAATTAACTTCCATTTTTATCTTCACATACATACAAATTTGGTGCAGACAATATTCAAGAACACTGCATATACAGAAGGGTTCAAAGCTGGTATCAATCATCAGCCAAAGAGAATGTAATGTCATCCACATTACATACACTGAAAATGCATAAACACAGAAGATATGAACAGAATTGTTTGGCTGCCTTTTTTTGTGCAATTTGACTTGAATGATGTAATTCGTATTGAAAACGGGATTTATGTAAAAGATTAGTAATTTTTGTAGAATTTGTTTTTTTGATTGAAGGTTTGAGGACATAACATAGGGATGTCATTGGATGAGCTTTACCTGGCCCAGAACCAGTAAATCATTCTGGTTTTAGACTCGGAACCTACAGCCGATCCAGGTAAAATAGTTCTTGTTCTGGACTTAAATTGGTACTGTTACAGTCGGACCCATTAAAAGAACTGGTCAAATTGATTCATTACTCAATTTTCAAAATTAATTGAGAAAAATAATTTTTAAAATACTGAAAATTCATGTTTTTAATTATTGTATAAATATAAAAATACGTGTATAGGTAATTTTCAAAATAATAAGAAAAAAAAAACACTAGGTCGGATCAGAATTTGTATTAAACGGGTTGGATCATGGTATAAATGAATCAAAATTCCACGCTTGAGTAGATTTTGACCGGTACGGGGAAAATGGGTCCTTTAAAACCCTACCTAACAATATATGAAAGCTTAATAGGAAATAGTAGCTTAATGATTTTAGGGTCAAATATTTTTGTTACTTTTTGAAAAAGATGTGACAAGAAATTAAATGTCCGGTTAGGGAGTCAGACCATTTATTATTCTTCAATTATTGTAATGCAAATTTAATATTATACCAGAATTTTCAAATCTTAGTGAGCCACAGAACAACAGAAATTGGGTATCTATATATATAAAATTAATTAATTAAAAGGATTTGGTCAAAGAGTGTAAGAAACCTAACGTTACATGCGAAATAATCATCACATGCTTCTGCAGTAAAAGATATTCTCATTAATGTTTTATGACAAATTTGCAACCACCTTTTTCACTACAAAATCTCAATATATATATACATGTAAAGTTCGAATAGTTGCATAGTTAGTGTACTTTGTTTGGGAGGCCGGTTTGGTTCAAAAGCCCGATTTTGGGTAGATTTGAGTTTTGATAATTGAAGCCTGATTGAATTTTAGACCGACTCAATCCATTCAAATTGATTAAAAATTCGGTAGGTTTGGACCGGATCGATTTGCCTATGAAATTTTATGCTATAAATAAACGTTTTGGTTTTGATTAGATTATATATTTTTTGGTCTGATTAATTTTCGAGTGAATCAGATCCGATCAATTTCAACAAAAATGACCTGATCTTTTGCCGGCTTTAGTACCACTAATCTACAAAGTTTGTGATAATTGTTTGGTAGATTTAATAGTTATTATAATTATATTGTACTATACTCCGTCTTAGTAAACATGACACAATTTATATTTATATAAATGTATTAAAATAATAAAAAGTGTCAAATTTATTGGGAGCATTATTAATTATTCATAAATTTAAAAGTATGATTATTAAAATAAATATAATAACATGAGGTGCGAAAGTCGATGGCAAATACCATTGCGGATTTCTACTTTTCACAAAAATTAATGTTATTAATTATTAATTTCATTTCCCAATTTCAACATTATTTGGTTTGAACAGTCAAAAGTTACATGATTTAAATTGTTAGGATTAGATCAATCATATGGTCTGCACAATTTGACCTTTAATTAATATATTGCTTACATTTGCTAGTTCAAAAATAATATAATAAATTAATTACAACTGAAAGAGTCTCTTTCCATATATTTGTATAAGGTGTTTTGATTTTTAATCTCACTTGATCCTTACTTTTAAAAAATTAATATATTTACAGTTAAGTTTTTCAGTTCTGAAATCAACAGTTCCAGTTCAATTGTACAATTCTGGATGATTTTGGTAGCCAACTCTAAATAAAGATTTCATGTTACGATCATGTTAAAGTAAAAGTCAAAACTAATAAAGATCTCATGTTACAATCATGAAAACCTAAAAAATACTACTGCTGAATAATTTATAACGTAAAAGTTAAATATTCGGATTCGAGTCATTAATCATGGAATAGTCTTTAAAATTTAATTTCAAAACCGACGATCCCAATTCAATTCTCCAGTTCTGATTTAGGTGGTCACATCTAGATAAAGATTTCATGTTACAATCATGTAAAAAAAAGTCAAAATTATTAAAGATTTCTTGTTACAATTATGTAAACCTAAAAATATACTACTACTATATAATTTTAGGTAGAAGTTAAGAAGGTGATTATCTTGAAACTTCCATTAATTAAATAAAATCTTACTTCATTAGACCAACATTTGTGTTAAAAGTCAAAAAGGGAAGACTGTGTTAGGTGACTTACCACACTCTTCTTCTTGTTGTTAACAAATACTATTATTATTATTTTATCATTTGATGGATAAATAATTGGCTTATTTTCTTTGCCCATAACATTAAGTTTCTTCTTTCCCACTTTAATTAAGTCAAATTCATAAATGTTTTGACTCTTTCAAATAATTGACAACATTTCTTGAAATTCAAATTAGAGCCATATGAAAATGAAAGTCAATTTAGCTGTTTGCATTTATTGAACAGCTTTGAGAAAATTTCAGAAAACCAGACTATTGTAATTGTATGGAGACAACATTAATGAAAGTTGGAATTCTTTTTCAGAATCACCTTTAATTAATTAAACCATTGAATTTTATAATGAATGTTCCAATTTTCATAAATCAATTAATTGATCACCAATTCTGTTTTTTTTTTAATTAATAATTAAATTAAACCATGATCTAGTGATGGTGAGATTTGTATTTTTTTTTATAGCTTCTCACACAACACACACATTAATATATGAACATATAATATACTTCTGAAATAGAGTCTTAGACATATGTAGCCCTGTTCAATTTTCACTAATTAAAATAGTTTAGAATACAATATATTTAAATATTTTTTGAATAGTCAACAAACCTAGTGAACTATATGAAACACACATGCTAGCTAGTGCTTGCTATTGTGCTAGATAATATAAATTTACCATGCGTAGGCTAATTAATTTAATTATTCTAACTATATCTTAATTTATTCCTATCAAAATCTTGATTTTCATTACTTGTATTTAATTTATTATTTTCATATTTGCATTGGTCCATACAACATATATAATAAAATTAAATAAGTTAAATTTGGGGATAATGGATAAGTAGGGTCACCGGAAAAGGTGGGAACTTTTAAGCCTTTGCATTATTACACTATACCCACTTATTATATTGTCCATACCAATTCAATTAATTTAATTTTTTTAAGACATATACGTCATAATTGAGAATAAATCTATTAATAATACGTATTAATAATATGAGAGTTAATTTGTAGATAAAATTACAATTATTAGTTTATTAAATTAATAATTTAAATATTTTTATTTTTGACCTAAAAATTCTTTTTACTTAAATTAATATATATATATATATATATATATATATATATATATATATGAGAGATCAAATAAAAATGGTTTTGTATGAATTAACTAAAAATAAATTTTGACTGTTGAATTATTTAGATCGCTGGTGCAGATTAAAAGATAATTTTAGTATATCTTATTTAAAATATTTTATCCTGGAAATTTGTTAATTTTTTTGACTAGAGTATAGTTTAATTATATCCATTTGATAAAAAATATGGATAGTTCAGATATATTTTTAATTAACATAAATAGATCTATTTTCATTATAAACATTTCATATATATATATATAGAGAGAGAGAAGATGTGGACTAATATATTATCAAGCACAGGATTAATGCACTATCACAAAATCCAAGCAATCCCCTAACAAAATCACAACATCAGTCAAAAGCACAAATTAATTATCTAATAATGAAATAATTATTAAATCAATTAATCTCAGTAAACACTTACACTGCTTTAGTAGTGGCTTTGCCTTTGCAGGTGCATGTGGTTTGGTTCTTTCTTGGATGCACAAAAGAAATTAGCAATAGAAATGTGAAACTAGGGTTTTTAAATAAGCTAAAAAGCAAGTATAAGAAAGGGAGAAAAAAGAACCAAAGAATCCAAACATGGCTTATATTAGAAAATCATAAAGAAGCAAAAACTTTTGCCCTTTTTCTCATTAATAAAGTATTAACATGAAAAGGGAATTAAAGCATGCATTGAACAATAGAATTAATAAAGCTAGGGTTTTATTTTTATTTTGTACTCAAGAAACCCCACATCTACTACTATGCATGTGCTTTGATATAACAATGACAAGATATTATTGCATTAATTATATCTCCAACTTGAGATCATGAGAAAGGCACATGATGCTTTTTTGTATGTTTTATGAAACAATATTGCATACATCATGTGGGAAAAGTTTTATAAAAGTTGTTTTTTTTTGTTAATGAATGTATGTTTGGTTCGACAAAAAGGTAATATTAGTATTTAAGGGATTCTCGTGTTGGACTGTTTTACATGTTAAGATTGGATTTAAATACTCATGAAGTTACAATTATGTTAGGAATACGAATTTGTATGTTGAATATGCAATGTGTATCATATTCGTATTTTAGAAATTCTCGTGTTAGATTGCCTAATTAACATGTCAAATTTAAATCCCAACTTTTAACATTATGATACAAAAATGACAAGAAATGTGGATATGTATACTGAACATGCAATGTGATGCATGCTTTTGTTAAATTTCAAAGTTCATTTTATTTTTTGAGTAAAATTTATAGTTCATGAAATTATAAATTATGAAACTACTTGGGATCCTCTTTTCTACACAATTGGTGACATCCCACACATATCCCACTATCTATATATTTTTCTAGTTTTACTTTTTTTTTTTTTTTTCAATTTTAGTCTCTTGAATTTAGTATAATTTTACAATTATTTCCTTTTGGGTTCATCAATTCAATTTAGGCTTTGATTTAATTTTTACGTAAATTTTGTAATGTTCTTAATTCATTATTGATATTAAGGGTGTTTATTAATAAATCGAGTATTTAAGGTACGAATTCGGATATCTGAATACCTAATTTTTGGGTTTTTGGGTCAGCTTCGAGCATGCATATTTTAGGATTTTCAAATTCAGATAGTATCCGATAGTTGATCAGGTATTTTTAATTATTTATTATATGACTTATATTTAAATTTCATAATTTAAAATATTTCAATATCCAAATTTCTTAAAAATATCTTAAAATACTAAATAAATATATATGAATAATTTCGAGTAGCCAAATATACTATGTGAAATACCCGAGTCGGGTTGTAATAGCTAAAATTAAAGTTCAAATTCAAATAAGTAAAATTTGAATACTCAAATATTTCGAGTGAAATACCAACTCGATCCGAATAAATATCCCTAATTGATGCTAAATTTAAGATATGTTTGATATTCAAGATACGATATTATCATAGTGTAATTATCCTAAGATTAGTATCGTATCTTGGATACCAAACATACTGTTAGAGTATATGAAAAACCTTAAGCTCCATCTCAGTAATAAAATTTATTCTTATATTAATATTATTAATATAATAATATTAATAGTCGTATACGGCGGAAAACAAAAATTGTTCGACAATAATGGGAATCGAACCAATATAAACACTCCAAATAATGTCCTAATTTGTTGTTACCTCTTTGTATTATTATAATAGTTATTATTACACGTTGGAAATAGTCAATCTTGTAACAGTGCAAAGTGGGTTGTGTTTTTTCCACTACACTAAAATATCAATATTTATTGCAATCAAACTAGTAATCTAGAAACCCCCATTTGCACTTATGACAAATCTAGCTCGACATAGCATGATTTAGTTGAAGGAAAATAGTGTGGATAAATGGAAATTAATAATTATTCATAGAGGAAAGCAAATGTTTTGGGTGCAATAAATGAATTCATTTCCTTCAAACACAAGTTTATTTTTTAGATAAATCTCTCCCCCTTTTCCCAAAAACTAATTATAAGTAATAATGCTTTCGTACATTATTAGTGACTTATTTTGATTAAAAAATATTAAGCAAATTGTTAATTTTTTTCAATCAGTTAATTAGCTATATATTTTATATTGACAGAAATGTTTGACATGTTATGCTTGAAGTTAAATGTTTTTGCAATTTCTCTAATTTTCATAGAAATTGATTTTTTTTTACATCCTAACTTTTCATCATGATTAATGAATTTTGCATATCATCTATTGTTCATCATCATATCCCAATTCATCAACCCTCAATTAGAATTTTCATGCAAAGTTCCATTTGGGGAGGAAATATTGGATTTTATGTGAAGTGTAAGAACTTTCAAAATTCATGATTTAAAATGTAAAGTTAAAATTTTATATTTTATATGAAGAAAGTTGTGTTTTGGGTGCAATTAACACTTTGAAGAAAGAGATTGCGTCAAAAAAACAAAATAAAAGTTTGCTGGTTCTTGAATCAATCATCTTCACCAATATAGAGCTCCCACTTGGTCCACTATTAAGATAAGATGCTAATGTAATAATAATATGAAATGATTCTGTTCAAGACAAGTCTACCTCATTGTTTCAGTCCCCATTATATACATACAATTATCAACACTTCAACCCCACCAAAAAGGGCATCACTTCCTCTATTTTCTATCTTGTTTTAATCCCTTTTTAGCACACACATATATATATAATCGAAATCAAAATACATGCATTTTACTTATTTTTTTTATGCATTACATTACATATTATATTTTATTGCATCAAATGATAGTGTATTTTTATGTATTAATCAATGCACCGTAATTTCAATGCATTATGCGTGTAAATTTGATGCATAATCAATCTGGAACATTAATTATACAAAAATCAACGATTCAGATTGGTTCCTAATTGATGCCAGATAAAGAACACATAACAAGTGTAAGAATCGAAGACCGGCAAATTTCTTGCAAAGTTGACTACAATTAGACAAGAGGATTGGATTGGATTGAACAAGAGATATATGTGCACTGGGTGTATACAAAGATCTATCTACAAGTTACAGAAATGTTTAACCGAATCTCAACGTACTCTCAACCACTGGCATTGCTGCTTTCAGCCTCACCAGGGTGCCATAGTTTCGATTTTTTCGAAATTCAGTAGTAAATTTACATTTACCAGCAAAATGCGGACTTGTTACCTCAGATGTCAGTGTCACAAAATTTACCATCGATTCTATTCTGAACAGCTTTGATGGCGGCAACTCTAGCTGCGGTGGCTGCCCTATTCGCGGCCACCACGGCCTTGTTCACTTGCTCATCGACTCTCCGGAGGTGGAATGCATTTTCTGCGGTTTTTCTAGCAGCCTGCAAAGTGGAAACACGCGAGTTCGATAAGGTTGTTGAGCTTGTGATGAGTAATCTCTATGTTTTGTAGGGGTGTTATCGAGTTATTCACCTGAACTGCCCGGAGAACTGCATCGGTGAGTGGGGAAAGGGGAACCTTGAGATTGCCGTTGTCCCATTCTCCACACCTGGCTTCACCACTTCGGAAACTGTACATACCATAACCTTGCTTCCGCCCTTCGTGCCAGGATCCTTCATAGATATGGCCACTGGCGAAGTGATAGACCCCAAAACCATGAATCTTATCTCCGAAGTACTCCCCTCCGTATCTGTCTCCATTTCTAAAACACAACAAGAACCAATCAGCATGTGAAGTACCTTTCATACGGATTAAAGGTACTGCAGAAGCATCTATGAGTTGGTGTAGCATTTAATGAAAGTAAATAGTCTTCTCATTCAATCTTGCAGTGAACTTGAGATGAAGCTTTCTCCTTTCATTAACGGGTAAGGTAACCTAACCCATAATTTGTGTTTTCAACATCATAAATCTTGAGGTAGAGAAATCTCAACTAGATAGCCTAAACCAAAGGAACAGCACACACAACCAAAGAAAAGGAAAGATGTTGATATGAACACACAGATTTCACAAGGATCTAAATCAACCAAGTTAAGCAAACATTTATCTCCAAGCATCACTTTTCAAACATTTCTGTCGCCAAATTCAAAAATCACATCCATATCAAAATCTCATATTTTCAACCAAAATAGCAGAAAATCGAAGACTCTTACCTGAAATGATAACATCCAAGGCCGTGTTTAACACCACACTTGAATTCTCCGACGTAGCAGCTCCCATCAGCACAAGTCTGCACTCCAACACCATGACTCTGCCCATTGCACCACTCTCCAGCATACGAATCCCCTGTATAAAACTTGTACACTCCGTATCCATGGCGCAACCCCTGCCGATACTGCCCCCTATACCTACTACCTCTAGCCCAACTCTCGATCCCATAACCATCATATTTCCCATCAATCCAGTCCCCTTCATACCTCCCCTTCACAAAGTAATTGTACACTCCACTCCCATTGCACGTCCCCTTATGAAACTCCCCTTCGTAGAAATCGCCATTGCTGTAGAACTCCACACCTTCTCTAATAATCTTCCTACCACACCTCTCCTTCCTGCATTGCATGCTCCTCTCCAGATTCTCCGATTCAGCCTCACCAATGAACCACTGCACCGGCTTCGAGTGACTCTTCGAAGCGAAACACGAGAACCCTAACCTTTTCCCGCTCTCGTCACAAATCCGCTTGAAAAAGTAAAAGTTCCTGCTGACTACCGCCTTGTGTCTGGAGAACAAAAACAACAAAACCGCGACGAAAATCAAAGCCAACAGTAAATTCTCCGAAGTAGCCACGTCCTCACTATTAAACAAAGCGTAGAACGTGTAGACCGAGAGGACAAACACGGCGGCCACCGCCACGCGCGACGGACCCGACCGCACAACCTTCCGAACCGGTCTGCCGTGGGGCTTCTGCTCCTCCAGATCCTCCATCTCCGAATCCGCCGCGATCTCGCTCACCGAAGACAAGCTCTGGATCGACGATCGGACGGTGGGAGACGAACGCAGGAGCGACGAATTCGTGCGCGTGAGCTTCCCCTGGCTTTTCTGACCTTCCATTCTCTGATCGACGCTCTCCAATTTCATCCTCAGCCGTCGATTCTTACCTCCCCGCCGCGAGACTAGTGCAGCAACCACCGCCTGTACCTCGATAACCGTATCATTCTCTCCTCCGCCGGTTCCATCTCCGGTGAGCCTCAGGTTAACCGGAAACAAGCGCGAATATTAGAATTAATTTTTTCCTTCAGAGAGAGTAAGTTTTGGGTTTAGAATTGTTCAGAGAGTGGACCGTGTTTATAGTGGGGATGTTGGTATTTATACAGTTGGAGAGGAAGAAGAGGGCTGGTGTGGGGCCCGCCTGTACTTGACGTGGACCGTTGATGAGAGATCTACGGGTCAATATTTAGTCAACGATTTTCAGCCGTCCGATCTAGATGCGGCTTTCCTTTTATTTTTTGTTTTTATTTATTTATTAGTCGTAATTTGATTGGCCCTGACCGCACGCTCGGCACGTGCGACCGTAAATGAAATTTTTAAGAGAATAATAGCTTTTTGAAGATATGGAAATATTTCAAAATAGAAAAAGGAACTCTTCTGCATTTGTATTTGTATTTATTGTAGATTTTAGTTTTGTTTTTTATTTAATAGTTGTGAATTTTTCATATATTGAAAATAACAAAAATTTAGCATGTTATAATTTTCAATATGTTATTATATCGTCAGTAATAGTATGAATTTTTTTAATATCACGACAAATTTTTTAAAAAATAAAATTCGATATATATCAAATTTAACATATACCAAATTTCTGATATATATCGAAGTTTTGGTTGAACGTGAAACAAGATATCTTAATATTTTTTCTTAAAGGTTTTTCTTTGTTTTAATATTAATTTTTATTTATGTAGATGATGATGATAATGTTAGGGATATTGGAGCAATTATTACAAGTATCTATCCATGCAGAATAAACTCCAATTTTGTAAGCAAATGTAAAAGGAAAAAAGGGTTAATTATAGCTTTATTGAATTGAAAAGTGAAATAAACATTTATTTCTATGTTAATTATTTATTAGTTTTCCATATTTTAAAAAAACATTGCAATTTGATTTATGTGAGTTTCGTGTTTGACAAGAGAATGTCAAGTGGGCATTAAAAAAAATATAAGTATATAAATATTAGAAGAGAATGATTGAGGGAATTTTATAGTAATTAGTTGGTCTCTATGTTACTTTGAGTAGCCAAAATTGATGATATGTATATAATAATTAATCAATCAATTAATTAAAATATAGTTTACTCTAAATTTAATCACAATAGTAGTCTTATTATGACCTCTTCTAAAGAAAAGTTACTCAATTGACTATCTTAGAAAGTTGATGAAAATTGCAAGTCCCACATTTTGTAGTAGTATTTTCAAAAACACTACTCCCCCGTCCCACGAAAGTAGTCCCCTATTATATTGAAATGAGTGTAGTATTATAATCAAAGGGGACTACTTTGGTGGGACGGAGGGAGTATTATTTTTATCTTTTTTAAATTTATTTTTATTGTTTGATGATAAATTTTTTATTGGTATATTAATTATCTGGTTTTTAAATATAATTATCAATAGTTATTTTCAACGAAAGATGTTGAAAAATGCGTAAATATATTTTGACCTAACGATATGAGATTAATTCGAATTCTGCATGTGATATTTTAATTTAAGTTTAATGTAATAATATATTTTTTTTTTAAATGTGTAGGGTAGTAATTAGGCATTTGCATTTTGTCAATTTATTACACAATCAATTAACTATTTAAATCAATTAATTCACATTTATAACACAAGCCAACCAAAATAACTCAAAATATCATTGCTCTAAATCATTAACGGTTTAGTTGGTTCATTTATTTGTTCGTTGATGTACCATATTATTTATTACTAATTAGTACTATTACTTTTCCTTTTATTTAAATTGAAAATACTTCACCTACCTAAATAAATAGTTAAAGGTGTCATAGGAAAATCCTATATGTAGTTTAATTCATTTATTTGAACCTCAATTCTATGTGTAGGTATAGTATTGTAATTCAAGATAGAGGGTTTTAATATCATTGTCTTCCTATTGAATAGAACAATTTGTAGCACCCATATTATAATAGTTTTGCCTTTGACATTAAATTGAACACCTATGTGGTCATAGATCATAGACATCTTTTGGATTCCTTGGAAGTTTTATTTTCTTATTGTTGTCGATGGTATCGAAATTATATGATAAATTCCGTCCGTCTTTAAGAGTAACTTAAAGTTGTATCTCTGTAGCTAATAAAACTCAAAAGGTTTATCAATCACAATGAGTACATCGTTATTTACTTCTATCCTCCAGAAAAGTTTCATATCTCTTTGATAATGCAGCGTTGGAATAGCTTCGATGGAGTTTATGGCCCAAGGTCAACTGCTTCTACACGCGAGACGATTTCAGTTCCAATTTGAATTACAAAAGACTTTTTCTAAATGTATCAATGCAAATAAAAACATCTCCTTGATAAGCTTCACATGCTGCAAATTGACGTGGACGGTAATTTCTATATAAATGTAAAATAATATTTCCTGTTCACGAATTTGCTATCGATTTTGTCATTTGTTCCTTCTAATAAGTTGTTATCCACTCTCTTCTTTTTTTTTTTTCATATACAACAACTAGACTAGACCCTCCACATAATGTGTACAACTCAATAGAAAAAAATAATTTTACCAAAACAAATTGAGTAACAATTTGGTAAAATTTTGCCAAGACAAACTGAGTAACAATTTTGCGACTAGTGGGAGATCATGAACTCAACAAGTTTAATACATGTCAAAATATTTTGTGATTTTAAAGCTAGTAATTTTATGCCATCAAACTACAATGCTACCAAACTTGCACAAAAACTGTCAAGCTTTATTACTCAAATAGTGGTTGAGAATCTTTCCTTATAAATAATTGAATGAAGCAACTTTTCTTTTTATGGGTTAAAGTGAAATGGTATCTGCCCAAAAATATCAAAAGAACAATAAATAATGTGAACGAGAGCTGCATTTACTAAACAAGAATAAAGAGCTGAATCAAAAGTATATATTTACACTTCCAAATGTTTTATATGTTATTTTCTCTCATTAAAAATAGGTAAAATGGTGAAAAAACTTGTATAGAAGTAGACATACTTCATTACTCAAATAGTCCTTGAGAATCTTTATTTTTGAAATAATTTAAATTTATAAGGTCTCTAAGAAAATAAAATTGAAAAAAATGTTAATGGGCCGGCCCAATTTTATTTGGGCTTCTGTTTTTCATCCTTAATTGGGCCGAAACCCATATATTTTACTGCATTGAGTTATAGCTTCTTGTGTAGCTTCTCCTTCATCCTTTCAACAGCACTTCGAAGTGTTTCTTCATCTTTGCAGAACGCAAACCTCACAATATTCTTGCCCTCTTCGGCGTCCAAATAGAAGACGCTGGTCGGAATAGCGACGACCCCGACTTCTTTGATCAGATACTCGCAGAAAACGATGTCGTTTTCGAACCCGAATGGGGTGTGATCGACCACCACGAAGTAGGTTCCACTCGAAGGGAAGACTCTAAACCCGACATCCTTTAACCCCTCAATGAGGATCCTCTTCTTTGCCAGATAATCCTGTCGTAGCTCCTCAAAATACGAGTCGGGAGCGCGTAGGGCTGCTGCAGCTGCATGCTGCAGAGGTGTGGAAGTAGAGAAAGTGAGGAAAGAATGTGCCTGCCTCAGACCCCATGTCAAGTGTGGTGGAGCTATAGCCCAACCAATCTTCCAACCCGTTAACGAGAATGTCTTCCCGAGCGAATTCAGTGTCACAGTCCGATCATACATCCCTGGGATTGAAGCAATTGAGATGTGATCCATCTCAAAGGCCAACTTGTCATATACTTCATCGGAGAAAACCAAAACATCATGCTCAATGCTGAGGGAGGCGATGGCCTCGAGTTCTTCCTTGGTGAACATTTTCCCCGTGGGGTTGTGTGGAGTGTTTAAAAGGATTGCACGCGTGTTTTTGGAGATGAGGGATCTCAGCTCATCGATGGGCACAGAGAAGTTTGGGGGTTTTAATGTGACGGACTTTGTAAGAGCGCCAGCCATGGAGAGGGTAGCAAGGTAGGAGTCGTAAAATGGAGCAAAGAGGATCACTTCATCACCGGGATTTATTAGGCCTAGCATCGTAGCGGCGATTGCTTCAGTGCAGCCGGAGGTGACAGTGACTTCCTTCTCCGGATCAATCACAAGTCCTGTATCTTTCTTGAAATGCTCGGCCACAGCCACATTGAGATCAGGAACACCACAGCCACGGGCATACTGATTCTTGCCGTCTCTGATAGCCTGAATCGCTGCCTCTTTGACAAAATCAGGGCCATCGAAATTGGGGAAGCCTTGTCCTAAGTTAATGGCACCATGCTTGATAGCAAGGCCACTCATTTGTGTGAAAATGGTAGTTTTAAACTTCTCCAAACGCTTGGAAACCTGAACAAGGAAGCTACATTATAGTAAGAACTAAGAAATTGGCATCTCTACAGATTCAGTAAGAAATGAAAACTTCATCTTTGATGAATGAGCTAATGAAACTAAACTACACTACACCTTCAACCAACTAATATTCTCTCAAGTTAAAATCTTGAAGTGGAAAAAGTGACAAAAAGCCATAATTTGAGGATCCATATACCGAAACAATGATACAATCTTGCAATTTTTAGAGCCTCAAATTGCTCGAAATGCGAAAACTGAGCAAAAAAAGGACTATAAACAGTTCTACCCAAAAATTTCCCTAAGTAAAATTTTCAAGCAAAGGAAACACTTCAAAATTATTCCCAGTTAACCGATAAACACTTCAAAATCAACAAATATCCCAATTTTCCCTCCATTTCAAAGTTCAAAGGCAAATACTTCACAATCGCACATAGCGTAGGACTCAGTATTCAGCAATTTGAGATCACAGTTTTCATATTATAAAAATTGAAGTGGAAAAGCCATAATTCTATTTCTATCTATTTTGAGGATCCGTATACAGAAACACTGTTACAATCTTGCAATTTTCCGAGGCTCTAAATGCGAAATTGAAGCCAAAAAGGGACTAGAAACAGTTCTAATAAAAATCAGAGATTATTATCTTTCCGAGCTCTCCAATAATAGAATTTTCAAGTAATTAACTAATCGACGCTTCAAAATCTACAAAAAAAAAAAAAAAAACCAATTCTTCCTCAATTTCAAAGTTCAAATGCAAATACTTCACAATCGCACAATGCGTAGGGCTCAATATTCAACAATTTGAGATCACAGTTAAATTCATCTTAATCATCACAAACATAAATAAAACATCACAAAAATACCAAAATCTCGCAAAAAAAAAAAAACAATAAAGCAATAAAAGAAGGTATTAAAGCAAAGATCAGACCTGGAGAGGTTGCGGAGGCGAGCTCCGAATCGACTCGTTGTCAGCCATGATAAGTTAAACCTAAGCTCAAAATACGATAAGTTAATTTCAGCAGCGGTAACAAATTTAAGGCGGGTATTCTTTTTCTTATTTAAGGCTTAAGAGAGTGCAATGAATATGGCTGTGATCATGTCTAGGTACATTGATGATGATTAGAATATTAACTCATATTATAAAATGAAAAATTAAAGGCGTGGAATGTGATGTTTTTGTTGTAATTCAAATTCAATTGAATTGTGTAAATATTAAATAAAAATAAAAATAATGAAACTCCAGTTTTTCATAGATTATAAATAAATAAAAATAAATATTCAAATAGTAATTTTCACATAAATAATAAACCATTTATAACAGTTTTTCATTTTCTTTAGTTATGTGGAAGAATAATAATTTTTTATTAAAACTTATTTATTATAAATTTTGCTCGTCACAGATAGGTGAACAATTCTACCTATAAGCTATAAAGAAGGAATAATTAATTAAATGATCGAAACTAAATCGATATTTTGAGTAATTTTCGATGATTCGATCAATCGACAAACTAATTCGACATATTTCTCAAATAGACTTTTTTTCCTAAACAAAAAAAATCGACTTTAACCAAATATTTGGGCTGGGCCGGTTTAATTGGGCCAATTGGTCCAAAGGTATTGGCCCAAACAGCTGAGGTAGAAAATATAGGAATATAATTATTTCTAATTAGGTAAGCGTGGAGAAAAGGGGCTCGGCGTGTAAACGAGAGAAACAAGGAGGTCAACCTCTTTCAAATAGAAAATATACAACATGGATTCTGACAATGCAATGCAGTTGGACTCTCATGTCGATCCGAATGAATCATCATTTCCGCGTAGGTAAATTTTTATCTACTAGGCAAGAGGCTAGCAAATTACAAATTCTGTCTCGGTATGACATGTATTTCTATTACTATGACATTCTGTTAGCTTAGTGATAGAAGGTGAATGTCTGAACCAATAGATTTTAGGTACGAGTCATTCGTGACATGATTATGTAATTTAAATTTAGTATAATTCAATTTAAAAGAAAAACAATTAGGTAATTTAACATTTTCTAATTTTATTCAAACTTTTAGTAATTTTTGTTCTTTATTATAATATCGCTCTTAAAATATTTAATTCATGTGAAATAAAATATTTTTTTAAAATAAATATTAAAAAAACCTTGTTTTGCGGCGGCATTACGCGTGCACAAGAACAAAAAACATGTAAGCATTGAGTTTAAACAGTTGTTTTTTTATTAATTTTAAACTAAACTACATATAAATACAAATTAGTTGGAGTGGATGACGTGATTCCAAAAGTATAGATTCATTGTTTAATCATTATTTATAACATTAAATTAAAAATCTAAATATTTCCTAATAACGTTAAACATATTTTATAATAATGTTGTGATGTCATGGTAATTTGAAATTTATTTTATTCATTTACAACTTTAATATTAAAACAAATTAATTGTTTCCTTATGCCTATACGTGTCAGACAGAGATATGCCAACAACTCAAATATGTTTTTAATAGATTTTCATAAATCATAAATTATAATAAATCATAACGTTCATTCTTTTTTATATTTTCATAAATCATAAATTATAATAATAATGGGAAAATAGTAATTTGGATGGCCCCTAAGTCATTTTATTAATATAATAGATTTAATTAGTCGTGCATGTGGCTGATCAGACTGTAAAATAGTAAAAATTAATAAATATTTTTTATTACATTTCCATCTAAAATTTTGGAGCTTTATATTAATCACTACATAAATTGATGAATCATTATAATAATAATATTTATAATAATTTATTTTTATTTCTATTATTTCATTAACGTTTAAATATATCATAATCAATATTGCGAATGAAAATTGATAATTAATAAAATATTATCAAAAAATTAATATATATCACATGACATGTTTGTGATCACATTAAGCATGTCTTTAAAAAAATAATGTTGGGATCAATTACTCCAAATTATTAGGTTATATGCTAATAATTTAATGGGGTTAATTACACTAGAGTTAAACATAAGTAGCACCTAATCTCACTAAATTAAGGAGACTATACAAATTTTTAATCACTTTAACACCATACTTAGCTCAAATCACAAGAACTATGAACCAATGACTTTGAGAGATAGAAACAATGATGAGGACCTAAGTATAAAATTACATTAATTTTCAAAGCATCTTTTCATGCAAGAAAGTGAATCTTGAAATGGATAAGCAACCAAAATTATGAGAGTGAAGTTGTTATTAATCATTCCTTGGTGAGGCTTACATGAACATGAGACTCATAAGGCCATGACTGCAATTTTAGAGAGACGCGAAAGCGAAAGTCTATAGGGTTGCTTCTGTAATTGGATAATCACTACTGAAAACTATATTTACATTAAATGATTTGACGTTTTGATGATCCCGTATTATCGACCACAACTTTTCACTCAATTATAAGTTTTAAATTTATTAAAATCTAAATGAATGAACAATAATGCAAGCCCTTTGTTAAACACTTGAAGAAATGGTATGATAGGCTATAAATGACAAAACTCTTAAAATGGTTTAGATTTGTGTGTTGTAATCATTGCATCATATAATACTATTAGAAATAGATACAATATGTCACCATCTCAACAATTTAACAAAATTTGTCAACTTTTTTTACTACTAATCATCCACATACATTGGCTTTTACCAAACTAGTTAAGAAGACAAAAAAATTAGATATATAATTTATGTAATTTATTCAAATTTTGAGGTGGTTCATGCTATTTTGCTATTTTACTCATTATAAATCAATCATGAAAACAACTAGAAGATATACACATAACACTAATAATCAACATTTTAAAACTCATTAAGAACATAAATATTCAATTTCATGAATTTAATGATTGAAAAACACATATAATTTAAATTAGAAACATCACAAACGTCTATACTAATTAAATTCAAGTAAATTCACCAATATACATGCTCTAAGATATATATGTACATATAAGCAAGGTGAAAAACTCAAGAAAACATCTCACATCTCTCCTAATAAAACAAGAGGAGAAACCTCAAATTAAACTACAAATCAACATCTTGAGATGTCCAAATAGAGGCAGAAAGTAGGCGCCTTGACTTCCACCCAAGAACTAGTTTATTACTTGTCATTTCCTCTACTCTATACCCATCATTGTATAGTCCCAATAACAACTTTGCTTGACAATGATTGGCAAAGCTTATACTAACCGGACCGAACCCGACCGAACCCAACCATTGCCCCCACGAGTACCCTTCCTCGTCCTCCCGGGCCCGGTATATACGGGCCAATGATCCTGTGATACGGGGCCCTAGAAAGACCCTTTCGACTAGGGCTCTGGCTCGGCTCTGCATTGGGAATCCGGCTTCGAGCGAGTCGTAAACGGTTGAAAAGTGGTGGAGTGAGTCCATGAACCGGCTCACGAACCCCTGATTGCTAGGGGGAGCTAATTCTTCCTCCACGAGCGTGATTAGTCGCGGGTTTAGGGTTTTGGCTCCGGATAAGAACGACGCGATTGAGTCTGGGGCCCGATAGGTGAAATGGGGAAGGTGTAGCATGCAATTGAATATTAGGGCTTCTCCTCTTACTAATTTAAGAGAGGAGGGTCGGAATGTCTGGTCGGTGTCGAGTCTACACTGGTGGAAGGAAAATGGTTGGCCGATGGAGGCTGCGAAGGCGGCGAGACGGCGGCCGGTCTCCTGGATGGTCCCGAACGAGCGGCGGCCGCTCGTCCCGGACCTCGAGACGGCCGTGATCCGGAGGTGTGGGGTCGGTGGGCCGTCCTTGCGCGACACGAGGGCTTGCATCAGTGGGGCCCA
This sequence comes from Leonotis leonurus, assembly GCA_026898415.1. Lineage (NCBI taxonomy): Eukaryota > Viridiplantae > Streptophyta > Magnoliopsida > Lamiales > Lamiaceae > Leonotis > Leonotis leonurus. Next base: position 706,174 of record JAPKLX010000003.1, on the reverse strand, counting down.
CTGGATCCCCTCCATGACGTCATAGTCCACGATGTGGACCCTACGGTCGTGAGTCACCGCCTCGAGTATCGCTTGATTGGCCGTGAAGTGCCCGAATTTCACGTACGGTGACATGTCCTGCAGCAATTGGAAGGCGGCGAGGACGTCGCTCTGGTGGTGCTCCTCCTTGAGACCGGCGCCGCCGCCGTGCTTTCCGCCGTCGAGGAGCGCGAGCAAGGCGTCGGCGAAGTAGGCGGCGAGCCTCTCCATGTTGCCGCCGTCGGCCGGCGACACCAACTCCTTGAGCCGAACCAATATCACCCTAGCTAGAGCGCGGCACTTGTTCGCCCCCGCCATCGCCTCCGCCGCCGCCATCAGGAGGTGGATGAGGCGGAGCCCCTTCGAATCCTCCTCCGCCGCGCCGCAACCAATCTCTTCCTCGTCGGCCGACATGTTGTACTCTGTGGATTGATTGTTGTACCCTTCCTCCTCCTCGATAAATTGATCAACCTTAACCGATTGCGGCATCACCACATTCTCTTCCATCATCGAATCGATTAAATTTTGCAAATCTTCATCCACTCCGCCGGAGAGCGCCTCCCAGTCGACCACCGGCGACCAGGCGTTCCAGTTGCAGCCGTCGTCGGCGGTGGAGGTGGTTGTCGTGGTTGTGGTTGTAGTAATGGTGGTGGAGTCGCTATAATCAAACGATTCAAAAGTGGAAAAGCCTAAGTTCATAACCATTGCTGCCATGGCTAGGGCTAATTTGAGGAATTCAGTAACAGAAGAAGAAAGAAGAAGGAGGGAAAGAGGTTTCTATTTGTGAGATTTGAAGAAGTGAGTGACTTTCTATTTAAAGGGGAGTAATTAGGGAAGAGGTGAGAGTGATTAAAGCTAATTAGGATTAATATAAAGGGATTATATGAGGATTAATTAATTTAATTATGATCTAATTATGGGGCCCCAAGCGCTGGGCTTAAAACTTAACTGTGTGATTTGATAATATTTAATTCATTAATTAATAATTAATGTAGATGGTGATCAATAATGTCTAGTTTGGAGTACTCCAATGAGATTTTTTCCATGATTTAATGAATATTAATTTGATGTTTTATTTTATTTTATATTGAGACCAAATTGGTTGGAGGTTAAGACATCAATGATTGTGGAGAAGTTAATTAGTGCTCATTGTTCTATTAATTTGCACCAATGGTTTAAGCAAACCCTAAATTATAGGAGAAAGTCACAAAGCTAACATATGATAGTAATGTCCGAAGACAATTAGAATAGTGAATTCGAGTTATTCGTGACATAATTCTATAATTTATATTTAATGTAAATTTAATTTTAAAAAATAATGATTGTTGTCTGTAGGCAAGCCAATATGGTAGCACATTTCCTAGCAAAACATGGTAAAACCATCAATAATGCTGAGATTTGGTATGATTCTTGACTTCCATGGCTACATGACTATGTACTTGTTGATATTTCTTGAATTATATAATTATTATTTTCCTTTTAAATAATATATATGTAATGTTTAATGACATTTTATTGGGGAAAGATGATTTATATTTATATAAAAAAATTGGATAAAACTTAGATACTTTTATGGAGGTGGTGACTTTTGCATTTCTTTTATACGAAAATGTTTAGCTTCCAAAATTAATATTATTTAATTGCGTAGTGTATTTTCTTTCTAAAATTTGATATATTAATTATATATGGCACATATATTATTATTACAATAGAGTATATCATATTATTATGACAAAAATTTTGGATTGCTTGAATTGTGGCCACCAAACATAAGTTATTGTTTTGCTTCAGTCTAGGAGCAAATTAATTTAAATTTACTTAATTGGAAAGAATCTTATTATGCACACTTATAAAAAAACATGTTCTTTTATAGTAGTAACCAAGGTTTTAAAAAGCGTTTCTCGCGTCCAGGCGTTTTTCTATTGAGGCGTACACTCGAGGCGTAAATGAAAAAATCACACAAAATTATATCTAATATCATAAAAACATAAAAATAAAGTCTCAACAAGTTATACATTTTTAAAATCTAACATTTAACTTCCTAAGAAAGAGGTGAATTACGTCGTTGCTGCTTCGCCGGTGATCATGACAATAGAGATTTGAGAGTACAGGGACAGTGTAATGGTGCCACTGACTCACTTGAAAGTCAAAATTATTTTTTAACCTAATTTTTATTTTAATTGTTGTCGGATTGTTTAATTCATTACAATATGGACAAGCCCATTAATAAATAGATTAAATAAAAGAAAGTTCATTCACAATTAAATAAAATAAAATATATCCCATCTATTTTCAGCCTAAAAACTATAGAAAAATAACTTAATTTCCTGCATACGTGAGGCGTCCGCCTCTCAACCGCCTCGCATGACTCGAGACGCAAGCCTCAATAGCACATATAAGGTAAGGCGCTGCCTCAGGGGCATTTTTTACGCGCCTCGAGTACGCCTTTTAAAAACATGGTAGTAACAATAGATATATGGATAATGTACAACATATATTTATTTCATAAATTCCCACTTCATTGATCTCCTAAGATAGCTACTTCATTTTTAATTCCTATAGTTTGTGCAAAAAAATATATAAAGTTGAATATTCGTTCAACTTTTATTAATTAGTTTCAATTAGAGTTCATTTTTTCAATCAAGATTTGTTAATCACTAGTATATTTGAGCGGGATTCAATAGATTCTCTAACAACATGGTTAATCATTTAAGGTAAAATGAGGACAAATATCAATTTTACTAGTGGATCTATTGGACCGGCGTAGCGTAACGAGCTCCCGTGATCTTGGGACATTACAAGTACACTAACACAAACATTTCGTTAAAACACGCCATGTCCCAAAACATCGTAATCTTTCGAGACGGGAGGAGTATATATATATGCAACCTATCAAGGTAGTCCAATTACAACTAAACCCTAGCAAAATTTCACCAAAAATTGACAGTTGCTAGCAAGAATGTCTCTAGTAAAATCACATACATGGCCGTTTTTAAACTCTTGCATTTAACTCTTTTTGCTTAGATTTGCTTAGCCAACTCAAGAAACCACAGTGTCTTCATCTCCTACATTCCAACATAGATGAATCACCACTCCCATTTCCAACAAATACAAAGTTACAGCTAAAGTTAAAAACCTAGAGAACTGCTAACACATGCAGGCCAAATTTCTTGCCACAAGATTTAATTCACTAAGGAATAAACTTGGATCCACTTAGCTTTGAAATCATCAAAGGGAAAGCTCAGTTGCTTTATAATATTGGGATTAGTTAATACTTACAAACTGTACTTTGTAACATGTAATAAGTTACTACTACTACTTACTAAGGTTGAGTACTTATTCCAAGAAATGTGTTGACTGGTCTTTTCTTGAAGTTTTCTTCTTCTTTTAGGTCATAACATCAGCCTTTTTTCGTCGCCGGCCGAACCGGCCCGGCCCGGACCGGCAACCCTCCTTTGTTTAGTTCTGTGTGAATGCATACGTACGGCGTATAGTATGAACTACTGTACGATGTTGAAGTGATCATTTAACTATTTTTTTGAGAAGTTACTAGATCTAGTTAGTATTATATATAGTATATATGTTTCTATAGTAATTTTTTGAATTGATTATATGTTTGATGTGGTCATGATTTATTTTTTGCTAGCTACAGTGCTGATTATGAAACCCTAGATTCTGTGGTGAAATTTATGAGAGATTACTTCTTGTGATATTGGATTTGGTGGTGGTATATATAAGTATTGTTATTATTATTACTATTATTCTTACATTTTTTTAATGGAGAAGTGGCGTTAATTTTTGGCCTATTTTAGAATTATTTAACTGTGATTGTTTTTAGTATTCAATTTTTGGGTCTCACATTTTATGTTTCATAATTAATACAAAATTCATAATTAAATACAAATTCGATGCTAAAGTTTTGATTTTTATATATTTTTCGAAAATATGTTAAGACTTAGGTGTAAACATTTTTTTGTTTTATTTCTAAGTTCGTTATATGGTTTGGGTAATGCAACAAAATTTAGGACATAAATAGATAGTTAAGCTTATTTTAGTAATCTATGAATAATTAAAACACACTGACCGTTGAAGTCCCTTTCAATATTTCCACTCAAAAGTAAGCCTAAAATTTGTTAATTTGTATATTAATACACATCATACTTCCAAAACAATAATAATGAAAATATTAATATGATTACATCACAAATAGGATATGTTTTTTAATATTTCAAACTATTTGGAATAATAATTTTTGGTTCAAAGGTTTTTTTTTTGGACATATATGAAGTCAAGCTTGATAGATACTACAAATTTGCACCAATTTTAATTAATTTCAAGAAAACTATAGGGTCCCATAATTTAAAGGAATCACTTAGGGGAACCAATGAAAATAATTCAAGAAATAAATGGGTTTATATTTTATTAGGGTTTGAGATAATTGAGATGATTATTATGCAAAAATGAAATGAAATTAAGATGCTTGCAAGTTGGTTGAATTAAAGTACAAATTGTTTTTCAAGACCAGTCAATGGTGTTACTATCAAAAAACGTGGTTCTATTGTCCCATTCTATAATTTAGTTAGTAGTTTCTATGGACTTATACATCAACAATTTATATTAATTACATTTGGATTTATTTTGAATTTCATTTGGTGACTAGAGTTTATGAGCTAAACCCGAAGCAATGTCGTTGTGGGTTGCATTTTCGTCTTTGTCTTATATATGATGAATTCAGAAGTTTTCGAATTCATTTTCTCGTCTTTTCTTACGATCTTTCTAGCCGCTTTTCCGCCTAGCGCAGTCTTACTCTATATCGATTTCATTCACGTATATATATACATATGGAAGTCTTATGATTTACTTTGATCAAATGTATTAATAATGGTTTATAATTTATACCTTGATTAGATCTAAATAAACTGAACACCATGAATAAATTCCTAATTCAAAATTGGACAAGAATAGAATTAAGTTAAGCTCAAGAAAATAGATTTATAGAATATACGACTTTCTGTTTTTGTTATTTTTATACATTGACCAAACTATCTTCCCATTAAACAATTAAACTAATTACACTTCACATCATATATATAATGACATGAGAGAAATGAGATCAAAAGTCAAATCCCCATAAGTTCTAAAAACCAACCTATCACAATATCGCCTGCAACACTACAAATTTTAAGTCAAAATATTTTTTCCAAAATTTCTATTTTAATAAAAAAAGAAGAACCCTAAAAATCGAGTCACATTATATAGTCGAAAATTTTAGATGTGAGCACATTATATAGTCGAAAATTTTCAATTATTTCTAAACCTTCCAGCCATTCGTAAGCTATTTGAGGTTTAATTCAGCTCGAAAAAATTTATTTGAAATTCGACTTGATAGTAAATGAGTCGATCACGATACTTTCATATATCAATTAAACCAATTAAACGGTATTCGTCGGCTCATTGAGTTCATTTCTTTACGAGCATGTTATTCGATCATATTCGTGAACCTTCAATTGAGTCAAAACTCTGAAATATATATAGATACATAGAATGATACAAAAAATGAATCAAGCCCTTAACGATCTCGAGCTAGAAAACCACTACTATGAATATCAGACAAGCTGAACTCGAACTCGAGCTCTAGCTACAACAATATTATCAAGTAACTCACGAGCATATTTTGAACATATAATATTTAGACGGCGAGCCAAACTCGATCAACAGATCAAAAACTCAAGTAAAGCTTGAACCAAACTCAAAAATCCTAATATTTAAACAAGTCAAGCTCGAACCAACTAGTATTCAAATCGATTCAACTCGTTTACAACAACATCTTAAAGTGAGTGAGATGTGAGAATAATAAATTGGTATAGAGCTCAATTTTGCAACTTTTGAAAATTGACATATTGGCTACTTTAACATATAAAATAGAGAAGAAATTAAAATAAAAAATGAGGTAAATGTGATGTATGGCGCCGTCAAAAGCGTTGAAGCAACACAATATTTGCAATTAAATACTTTAATAATAAATAAATTAATAAACAAATAAATAACTCGAACGGCCGGCGTGTCTTGTGGGAATGAAGCAATCAAATTTGTGTCTCAAACTTAAATTAATTAAATATTTTGTGTTATTATTAATTAATTTTATACAAATGTAATTAAAATTGAAATTTTATACACTGCACTAACAAGTTGGTGTTTTTTTTTTCTTTCAAAAAATGAATCAATGGTTGAATTAATTTGTGTACTTGGTCATTGATTAATTTATAGTATTTCAAAGTTAGTCAAAGGCCATTTGTTTATTCTTGAATTAAAAGATTGGTTCGGATTTAAGAACCTTCTATATCACTAACTTTTAGAGAAAGCGACCTATTATCAAGAAAAAAAAAAGTACTTCATTTGTTTGGTTAAATAATATTTTTCAAAATATGGCAAAAAAAATAAAAAAATTCTACAAATTTTGAAGAGTTACTTTTTTTTTATCATTTTTAAAAAATAATTCGTTTTTAACAAGACAATAAAAATAAGTATTATTTAAGACTGAAAATTGTTGTACTCCCTCTATTCTATTAATTTAGTATTTGACGAAGAATTACATGCATCTTTTTACATCTATTTTCAGTTTCTTTTGAATTATGTGTGATTATAGCTTTTATTTTTCTTCTTTTTTGAATAGGTAAACACAAGTGATTTAAAGACCATAATACGAGAAATTCGAACTCGAAATATATAGTTTTGGACATTAATCTCCTGCCGTTAAATGCCATACTTGCGTAATGTAGATTACTAATATCAAAAATAACAAATAAACAACCAAATGCTTAATTTTGATATAACATAATGAAACAATGGAAATCAATAGTTAATCTTGAAGACTATGAGCCAGAGCAAACAAACAAAGTATAATATTCTAACAATTTCACCAATCACTAGTTTTAAATTAATTAATCTATTTATTTAATTTAAATCAAATATGAATTAATGATTCTCGTTCAAGTTGAGATGTGATCCAAAAATTAAAATAGAAAATATTTAACTTATTTAATTTCAATTGGGACAATTATTTTTAGTGCAGGCCTTCTTATGGTTTCTCATAGTTGCTGGTTTTTCTTGATATAAAATAGTGATGACGCAAGTTCAAAAATGTTCTCCAATTATCCTTGTAAGTCTATATTTATTTATTGCAAAATTTATTAAATAATTTAACTTAATTTATTTTGTTGATCAATAATGTCAACCCACTAAATAAAAAATAAATTGGTGTGATATATTCTTCGAACATTCTCTATGGGAGTCGACATGATATTATTTTCAATTCTAGGAATCCATCTTAAATTAGTGATTACCATTAATGTATTTAAATACTAGTATAACAATTAACAAACAATAAATTGTGACATATTTTTTTGTTTAAAAAAAATTCAAAATTAATCAAGTAATGTTGAGCTAAAAATGTTAGATGCCATCATGATAATTTGACACTTTCCCGATCCTGTCTCAAGTTCCATCATGATTCAAGATTCTGAGTTATGAATTTCTTCGGGATCCGAACTCGAATTAAGAAATTGAAAATTTTCGGGACTTTCCGAATTACGATTGGAATTCTCGATTTTCCAAAATTAATTATAAAATTCGGAAAATTCAGGTTCCGTTCGGAACAGGGACTTCAAAATTTTCAATTGCGGGTTTCTCGAGTCCCGAATGAGACCTGGACTAAGACCAAGACCGAGGCCAAAAAATTGGTATTTTTTGGAATAGGGATTTTGGGACGAGTAGTCGGTTTGTCCCGATTCTCACCTCTAATCTTTGGTAAGGAAATTCAGAATTTTATTTTAATTCCATTATTAGTGCCGTTAATTTATTATAAATCGTATAAAATCCTCTATATTAAAACGATAATTATCAAGTAAAAATATGCATCAAGGGTTTTTTTACATATTGAAAATTTAACACAAATTTGAAATACCCCACAATAGAAGGTCTTGCCCAAATATATCACAAAATGAACATAGAAGGATTACACACACACACACACATATATATATCCTCAAAACCAACAGCTGCATGACATTAACAAAGAGCAGAACACAGACCAGATGCTGTAATTAGCAACTAATGACACTTCACAAAAAGCCAAATCCTTGCCCTAGCCTCGAATGACATTCGGACGAGATAGCCGGTGATGCTTCTTATAATCTAAGAGACCCTTGGATGGCTTTGGCTTCGGTTATGGCAGAATCTCTCCTGTTCACAATTCGTTCCAGCTTCCCTACCTTTTCAGACAAGGAGGCAACGTGATCATCGGTAGAGTCCACCAACTTGTTTGCCGTCTCAAGCGCAGAGCATAGCTACATTGCAGCGAAATCCAATAAAAAAAAGGGAGTCTTTCTATTTTTCAGGAAATAAACAATTAAGGAGAACATAATTCACAATGCCATTGCAATAAAAGTTCAAGATGACATGAAAGCATTGGCAAAATCACGTAAACAACACCACAAGCTGTACTTCTCTCGGTTCGACTTATTCAAGATGACATGATTCGTCCAAAAAGTGAAGATTGCTTCAAACGCCCCAGCTAAATAACTAGTAAAAGTAAGAGAAACACATGTGAAAGAAACTTGACAGAGAACGACAAAGATCTTAAACAAAAGCCTAGAGCTTAAAGATGTCAAATAGCAATCGAAATTCTTCATAACATTTAAGTGCAAATCATTTGCAGGTCCTCATGCAGTAAGCAATGGGAAAAAGTATTACGAAATCGAACAATGCAGTGACCTCACGTTGAGTAGGAGAGCGATATACCTCGAGTGTAAGAGCAGTCCAAGAGTGGTCTTCACCCTCAAGTGCTCCTTTCAGTTCATCAAAATTCTCCTGCAAAAATGCATCAGTTGTTACACACAGATTTAGCAAGAGAACAACCAAAATTCTGAGAAATTCATAAGCTAATTCATCTGCAAGGAGCATTAACAATTCGAAAGCATATTAGCTAAGATTTTTAATGTAATTGATTTCCTGAAACAACACAATAATTGCTTAATATGTGAAATTCCATTGAAACAGAACTTGAAATTACCACCAACACTTCAATACTCATAGAATTACAGAAAATTTGCAAACTTTCCGATTCCGATCGATTATACATCACAATTTCATGTCACCAATGTTCGTGATTAAGCACTTCACTCAAAATTACAGCTTGTTTATTCTAAAATCGAGAGATATCATCATTGAAAACTATACAATTCAAAATCCCTAATTAGAACAGATAGTTTCAACAAAAATGTCTTCAAAATTAGAAATTTCAGAAATCATGTGCGGAGATTACCTGGAATAGCTTGGAGAGCTCAGTTGCCGGAAGTTTAGAAACGTCGGCAGATTCTTGCGGCGGCGCGCGATCGAGGGGGACGCCGGAATTCTCTTCGCCGACGTCGCTTAGCAGATCGCTGATGCACAATAACGGCCCCCCAACTCCCCTCATCTCTCTATGTGGACTGTGACACGCTTTTGATTGATATACCGAGTGTCGTTATAGAGCTACTAGCGTTTTACACCATTAATGGGCTGCAGAAAATTCTAAGCCCAGCCCAAAACTCTTACGACGTCGTTTCGATACCTCACTAAGCTTCTCTTCTCCTCTTTCATTCATTCACTGCAATTCCTCTTCGAAGTCCTTAAACACTACACACTGGAGAAAAAACTTTGAAAAAAGTTGTGCAATTGCGAAATTTGGTATGCTAATTTCCTTTTTTGATTTGAATTATTGATATTAACGTGTTTGATCGATTGTTTGTTATGATTTTTCTGTGTTGCTCAAATTAGCTCGGGATTCAATTTTGGTGGAAGAAGTGAAGAAAGCTGAGGAAATAATCATTAGTGCAGATGGCTGGGAAAGAGGAAGAGAAGAAATTAGAAGAATGCTCCGTTGCAAAGTTTGTATCTTTTTTAATCCCTCTCTTTTTACCTTCTGTAAATCTTGAAATTACTGAATTTGCCTTTTTGAATTTTGAGAGTAGAAATGAGGTAAATTTTTTAGTTGATGATGATTTTAGTAGTTCTTGTGGAAGTACTTACTGTTGTTGATCTTGAATTGGGAGTTAGGGCTCATATGTGCAAATATGGTTCAAGCTTTTTTGACTGATTAGAATTGGTAGTGTTGGGATTGATTAATGTGGTGAGTTTGAAAATTTGGAAAAACTTCCATCCAACTCCCATGGGGTGATAACTGATAACTATAAGTTGCTGTTCGAATACGAAGATTAGACAATGTTATAATGTTACACCTCCCGACGAGTATGATAGTGCTTCTTTCGTAGTTTGATATGTGAAAACGGGGTAACATGGTTGAAGCTTCATTAAGTTGCTTGGATGATGCCTTTTCTAGCCCTGGAGTGTAAAATTCCGATTTAGGGATTGTTGCTAAGAGTGTTGTTACTCGTGTATCAATGGAGTTTCCGGGTCTTGGTCTAACTTTAGAGGTACTTTGAGTTGCTCCTAACATGACTAAGAATGGATGATGAAGCTCATGACAAGCTCAAACCACAACATATAGAAGGATGCTATTGTTAAATAGGATTTCAAGGCAGTTTCTTGTAATCTTTCTTCTACATGGATGATTTAATCTTACACCATGATCGTGTATACGAGCTCCCCATAATTGCAGTGCTCTAACTACGCCGTTGATCTAAATTTTGCATATTACTGAAGTGGGAGTCGAGATTACGTTCCTCAAATGCAAGTGCAAATTGGTGAATCAAATCTTGTGACATCTCTTGTTTGATCTATGATTTACTTGCAGTGCTGCATTGGGGACGTGGGTTTTCTCCGTAGTCGGTGCTCTGATAGCGATTCCCATTGGAATCAAACGTAAATCTCTGGGGCCCCTCGTGTTCTTTGGCACGACAGGAACCATGCTCGACATAATCATGGGGATAGATGCCTGCGAGAGAGAACACGCAGAGCGCCAAATGAAGCTCTTGGAAGAGCGAAACGCTGCAGGTGTCGATGCTGCTGCTGCTGAATCTTGATGCACTGTGTGTTGAGTTTTGCTGCTGCGTTTGAACTCTGTGAAGTTCAATAATCGAATTGCTTCTCTTTTGTTGGCACAACTTCTCTTTATATGAAACAGTTTCTATGTGCAGAAACTGAGTTAAAATTGATGAATACTTTTCTGTAATAATTTGAGGACTGATATTAATTATTTCTGCAGATTACTTAGTTTCCTCAGAATCTTGTTATTTTGCATCAACTGTGTCTATACGTTTTCATTAGCATTAAGATTTTATAAAATTTGGGAAATTCTGGCCAGAAATTCAGGACTATTTGAAATATTTTTATTCAGGATTGAGATTATTTTTTTAATTTTGGAACTCAGGACTCCCGAAGTTCTGATCGGGACCGGGACCGGGACCGGGACCAGAACCATGACTGGTACCGGAAAACCGAAGAATTTTGGGACTGAGACTTCGTGATGGGTACCTTAGATAATGACAAACTTTTATTTTACAAATAGTAATAATACAATAAAATAAATAAAAAAGATACACGATTTCTCTTGTTGCTAGCTTTATTTAAAGCGCGACTTCCTTTATACTCCCTCTGTCCCATTAAATTAGACCCGAGTCTAATTTAGTAGGACGGAGGGAGTATTCAAAAGTTAAAACCGACTATTCTCCTACTAATCATCCGCCTATAATCATAATTCACTTACACGACGTCGTTTTGGCCTTTCTTCTCTGGGAAAATCATAGCAATTATTTCCCACAAAAATTAGAAAACAAAAAAGGAAAAAAAAAAAAGGAAAAAGAAACAAAAACCGCGAGAAAAGGCGAAGAAATGGAAGAAATTCAAACGGAGGAGAGGAAATCATTTGCAGCTCCAGTGATTTTCGTCCTCGTTTTCGCTTTCCACTTCGTATCTAAATACATCGAATCCAGCAAGAATAAGGTTTTATTCGTATTACCTTTTTTTTTTGTATTTGTAGGAATTATTTGATTTCACTTTCCAATCCTCAGAGGTGATAAATTAATCTCTCGTGATTATGGTAATTCTCACGAGTTTCGGAATTTTCGTATTGCTGTTTAAAATTGATTCAGAAAGGATCCGGCAAGAAATTGGATGTTCAAATGCGAGAGGAAATTAAACAGCTTTTGAAGGAGGCTAATTCTATGTCGCAGTAAGTTTGATTATCAGTTTACGTAGACTATCTATTATGATTGTAGTTCATGTTTGGCTATAACTGTGATAAATGAAAGGATCGGTGTTTGGAGGAGCAATTGTATATGCTGCCATTTGATAATGTAGATGTGTGGTTTCAGCTTATTTAATTTATGTTAGTTTATCTTGATATGGGAAGTGAGTCTTTAACTTTACGTGTGTATGATTTGAGTTTAATACATGATCAGGTGTATGTTATGGGAAGATATGCATGAAATGTACTATTCCATAGGCGTGTGATGTGATAGGTGGAAAACTGGTTGTGGGTAGAGTTTCCTTTGGAAATCGTCATATGATTACAATTCAGTGTAACTAGAGTATGTTATTAGAAATCCTGTCTAACACGGCAACAATGAAGCGATCGGATTAGATTACATAATCAAAAGCAAACAATGTTAACATTAACTTTTGGAGAACTGGTGATATATGTTACCAGCTGAACCTCTAGAAACCATGAAATTACGTAGACAAGGGAGCTTTCAATTGTAGTCTAAGAAAACTTATTTTCCTGTTGACTATTTCAGGCCTTCAACATTTGCACAAGCTGCGAAATTGAGAAGAATGGCTGCTGCCAAGGAGAAGGAACTTGCAAAATGTAAGATATAAGTATTTTGTTTTTTTTCATTATTTTTTCATGAAATGGTTTTCTGGTGTTAGAGACAAAATGGCATGTGAAGTATATTGCTCCTTATGTTCTCCACAAAACATGTTTGCTAGAAGGATCATTTACATCATCTGGGAATTTACTGAAAAAGAAAACATAGATGCTGCCATTATTAAGGACTTCAGTCTACTCAAGGAAGTCTATAAGTCTCCTCATTTTTTATGCATTCAAGATACAGTGTAGTACGAGGAAGTGTGAGATTTTCGTCATTCTGATGCATCCTTGTGTCAAATCCATAACATGTTTCTTGTTTATCTTGTTTATATTTAAATGAAGGAAATTCTAGACATCATGCACCATTTCTGATCTATAACTTGCTATGTTTACTCTACAAAGCCCATATTTATGTTTTATTATTTAGATATATTTAGTGCTACTATATTGTTAATGACACTCTGCTTTCCTCTGTTTCCAATCATTTCCATTCTTTGCTCTATCTATATTCTATTATCTAACAATTAGGTTACATTATTAAATTTTACCTGTACTCAATGAATCGTTGCATTTGGTTATCTTTGAACTCCTTGAATGTTCATTCCTGCATTGTCATGTATTGCATGTTTCAGATCTAGAGATGCAAGAGAAGGACATGAAAATGTCACTTGGTTCATATGAAAAGCACTTGATGTTATCAAAGGTCATATGTTTAACTGTTGAGCTTTTCCCGAAGAATTAGTTTATTGAGTACTCAAATTGTCGGTTTTTTTTGTGCAGGTGGTTACATATTTTGTGCTGATTGTGTGGTTCTGGCAGGTACCAGTGGCCACAGTATCAAATGAACTTGTGCAACCTTTCGGTAGTGCTTCTCTTCTCCCCCATTTCATCTTGGTTTTGTTCTCTGACTTTCATAGAATAACCTACATTTCAATTCCTTGATTCTCCACATAACCGACCAGTTAATTTATATCTCGGATTGTAGGAAGGCTGCTTTCTTGGAGAGCAGGAAGTTCTTTGAAGGACACTGTTGTGGTAATAAATCCTCAACTATACACTAAAATAGTTTACACTTTAAAATTTTCATTTATAGTAAGTGAACATACCATATTCATTACACACAACTTAATTTTAATATGGGTTCTTATGTAAGAAGTTGAAATAAAAACGATTAATATGTGAACCATATGTTAATCTGTCCATTAAATTGTTACCCGTTTTGTCATTTTAGCACGTCCATGAAATTGGATGTTATCCGATTCATTTTTCAATTCTTGGTAAGTGGGTCATTCCATTCAATACACATAGCTCAATTGAAAATAATAAATCAAGTGAGATTCAAACTTCATTTACGTCAAATCACTTTTTTAATATGCGTGTCGGATTAAAATGAGGATTCTGATTATTTATTTTCTGCTCCCTTACAGGTTGGAGTCATTCCGTGGTTGATAGTATCAAGCAGAGTAAGTAAATTTATTTGCAGAAAGGTATTTCAATGAAATATATATATACATGGAGCAACGTTTTTGAGTAAAATGATGATCAGAGGCAAAGAGAAATTACTTAGATTATAGCTTATTGTTCTTTTTATTTTATTTTCCCTTCTCTTTTGACTTGTGTTTTCCTACAATTAGCGAGTTTATGTCTTTGTACAATTAAATGTATTACATATTAGCCACATATAATTGCTAACAAATTGTGTGAATCGGGTTGTTATCTATTTTTAAACTGACATGCACATAAAATTAATATATTTCAATGTTAAAGAGTGTGTTATGATGGAATCTGTAGAATTTAAATAAAATGTAAAATAATTTTAGTGGACAAATGATCGGGTTGCACTGAGTTGTCCATCGTGTTTGAGGTCATTTTATGTCGGATCGGGCCAACCTAAAAATTAATCGGACTTTTAATGGTATGCATGAATTTTAATGAATGAATCGAATTTATTATTAGTTGAATAAAAGTTTTATATACAATTTATTAATTAAACATGTGTGTTAGTGCGTAAAATAAAAAATTAATAATTGATCAATAAATGAATAAAATATGCGGGTAGCTTAATAAGATCCAATAACACTCCATCTGTCCTACTTTAGTTGTCCTATATGCTTTTGGATCGCATACCAATATTCACTTTATTATCTTCTTAATTACTTCTTTCACTTATTTCTTTCATCTTTTTCTTATTTCACCTATTTTATTACCATTAATACTCTCTACTACATCCTAATCTATACCTCTTTAGGAAATGAGACATCTTAATATGGTAAATGAGTCAACTGAGGTGCGACGGAGGGAGTAACAATCTATATATCTATATATATATATTAAAGCAAGATCAATTTATTTTGCTTTTCCCGCCCAAATGATGCTTTTTTCGCCTAAACATTGCATGTCTCATGCAAAACATTGTATCATTACCTCTTCGCTCATGCTTTTTTAACTTTTTGTGGGAAATGTGTTTTACTTTTCACTTTTCATATGAGAGAGAGCAATGCAAATTTACTTTTTTAATAATCTTTCCATGTATTTCAACTTTCATAACATTAATTATTTTTCCCTTTTAAATCATAATTTTTCACTTCCATTAACTATGATTTCACATGTAAAAGGATGTTAACAATTTATTTTTGTCAATATATCTTAATACTTATACTATTTATCGCTTTCATTCTTTAACTACATTTTTATTTTAATGATTTTACTATTTTCAAAAGTGCTATTATTACATTTGTTTTTTCTTTATTAAATACATTTGTTATTGATGTACAAGCTAAAATACCCATTTTAAAACTTACAAATAAAATATTAAAATTACCCATTTACATGAGTACACGAGAAGATTGATCATTTTTTCATGTATTTAATTATTTCACAAAATAATTGGAATAACATTAGCACACGAGGAAATTGATCATTTTCTCATGTATTTAATTATTTCACAAAATAAATTGAACAACATGAGCACACGAGAAAATTCATCATGTTATCATGAAAAATGAATATTTTTTATCTTTTATTTTTAAGATAATATTTTTTATCTTTGTTTTATGAAAATGGGTAATTTTATCTATTGTAGGACCCTTTGGTTATTTTTGATGCAATAATATTTTTATTAATTTCAATATAATGAAATTATCATTCAAAATGTTATTATATTGTCAATTCAATTATTGAATTTAAATTAACCTAATATTGGTATTTTCAAATATACACACATAATTTTATCATGTTTAATTGTAATGGAATATTTTCCTTTTTTCAATAATCATTTGAAATATTTTATGAAAGAATAAATATTTGATTTTATGGCACCATTATTCTAATTTAAACATTGAATTTAAACTAATATAAAATTAATTATATTTTTTCTAAATGATCAATAATATAAAAAATAATTAACACATGGAAAATAACTTATGAGCCCATATATCTAAACAAATATTTAAAATTTAATAAATTTATAATATATCATGTTAAATTGATATATTGTTTATTCAGCTCATAATAATATTAACTAAATGTAGATTGATAGTTTTTATTGATTAATATATTTTATTAGAAAATAAAAATTTTTATGTTATTTTTCTTGGAAAATATTTTATTTTATCTTGCAGTACACATTTGTTAGTTTTGATTTCAAATGTGAAATCGTAATTGTTAGTATTCAACATTAATATCATATAATATATATACAGAGGATGATTATAATATAATTAATTATATATATCAATTTTTATCATATATAAATGATGAATTCATAAAATTTATTATATTATAAATATAGAAACGGTTAAATATATTATTTTAATTTAAATATTAATAAATCATTAACATATTGAATATATAAAATAATTAATTTAAATAGTAAATTTAACAAAATAAACGTATCAAGTTTAATTTTTGTTAACACATAAAATTGACTATAATTAATTTCTTCATTTTGGATATTAATTTTGAAATAATTAAAATAAAATATTATTATCGCAATTGGCGCGACTAAATTAATTTATTAAGCAATATAAGTTATTAATACGAAATTAACGCCTCAGCAAACCTTCAATATAAGTTATTAATACGAAATTAATTTTTAGTTTGGGTTTTTTCTCGTTTTAAGTAATAATAATGTATATCGATTGTAATATTAAAGAGAATATGTGATATATATTTACTAACCTTCAATTTTTAGTTTACAATATGGGCTTCTATATTTTGTATTTTGGGCTTTATATTTGCAGAGCAATAGGTCCAAATTTAGCCCAGTTAATTAATACTAACCCTCAATTTGTAAACACCAAAACCCTAACCCTAATTTCCCCAAAGAAAAATCCTAATTCGAGCACTCAATATTCCCGCAATGGGTGGCGCTAAGAAGCTTCCCCAATTCGACAAAGACGAGAATTCTTGGGACGGAGACAATTCCATGGATCGTCTGAAGCTCATGGAAAGCGACGGTGACTCTCCCGACGATGAGATTGAAATCGACAAGGATTTCGCCAAGCGCTACGAGCACAACAAGAAGCGGGAGGAATTGGATAGGTACAAAGCGCTGAAGAAGCAGGGTGTGATCGATTCGTCGGATTCAGATTCCGAAGAGTCTTCTTCTGGAGAGGAGGAACTTGTGAAGCCGAGCCGGAAAGCGGATGCCAAGTTCTTTGAGGCGTTGATTAAGGTGAAAAATCAAGATCCTATTCTGAGGGAAAAGGATTCGAAATTGTTCGACTCCGACGAGGAGGAGGATGGTGATGATGAGGATGATGATATTGATAGGAAGGAGAAGAAGAAAAGGCCGATGCATTTGAAAGATGTTAATGCGAAGCATTTGATTGAGGCGGGCACGGAGTCTAGTGATGAATCCGAGGATGACTATGGCAATAATTATAAGGTGAAGAGTTATTCAGAAGAGCAGGAAGAGTTGAGGAGCAAGTTAGTAAAATCATTGCAGGAGGAGGATAACGATGATGGGGATGGGGATTTGCTGAGATTGAAGAGCAGCGGCAAGGATGAGGAGGAGGAGGAGGAGGAGAATTTGGATGAGAAATTGGATGAGGCTTTTGGGGAGGATGAGAAGTTGGACGAGAGTATGATGTTTTTGAAGGATTATTTTAAGAATAGGAGGTGGCTTGATGATGGGAAGAGTAAAGGCCCCGGCGATGTGGATGTAGACGTTTCAGAGGACGAGGATGAGTTAGAGAAGCAAGAGGATTACGAGAGACAGTTCAACTTTAGATATGAGGAGAATGCTGGGGATAGGGTTACCGGGCATTCTAGGAAAGTGGAAGGGTCTGTGAGGAAGAAGGACAATGCGAGGAAGTCGCAGAGGGAGAGGAAAGAGGAGAGGCAGTTGCAGGCGGAGTTTGAGAGGAAGGAGGAGCTGAAGAGGATGAAGAACCTCAAGAAGAAGGAAATGAATGAGAAGTTGGAGAAGATTAGGGAGGTAGCTGGGATTGGTAAGGGTAAGGGAGTCTTTCTAGATGAGGATGATTTGGAGGATGAATTTGATCCAGAAGCTCATGATAAAAAGATGAAGGAAACATTTGGTGATGAATATTATGGTGGTGATGATGTGGATCCCAAGTTTGGGAGTGACGACGAGGATGGAGATGAAGAGGATCTTGAAAAACCAGATTTTGACAAGGAAGACGAGATGCTAGGACTCTCGAATGGTTGGGTTGAGGTGGATAAGTCAGGTGGTGAAGGGTTCAAATCAGTTCGGGAACGACTTTTGAAAGAGAGGGTGGCCGATGAGGATGACATTGTGGTCGACGAGGATGAAGGCGAGGAGCGAAAGGCGGGGGGTAAGAAGAAGAGAAAGCGCAAACAGAGTGAAGTGGAGAAGGCAGTTATGGAGGAGCTCTTGGATGAGTACTATAAGCTGGATTATGAGGATACTATAGGCGACTTGAAAACAAGATTCAAATACAGACCGGTAAAAGCAAAAAAATTTGGATTGACTGCGGAAGAGATTCTTGCAGTGGATGATAAGGAGCTTAATCAGTACGTTTCGTTGAAGAAGATTGCCCCGTACAGGGAGGAGGAATGGAAGGTACCTAGAGTAAAGACCCTCCAGTTTAAGAAGAGCTTATATCAAAAGGCAAATGCTGATGAAGAGAGAAAGGGGAGACATAAGGAGGCTAAGGCAAAGAAGGAGAGAAATGGAAAAGAAGAGGAGGAAGAAGTTAACGCAGTTGAAACAGAAAAAGCCCAACCAATTGAATCGAATGGCGACAAGGGAACTGTTTCCAGAAAGAGGAAAAGAAAACAGAATCAAGCCGAGACAAAGTTATCTGAATCCAGGCTTATTGCTTATGGGAAAATACCCTCGAAATCGAAGAGCAAGAAACACAAGTAGAGCCTGTTAAAGTTTTGGGTACTTTTCTTTTCAGACTTTGCATTTTCAGATTCTTTTTAATATAGTAGTCTCTTGCTGATGTGCCCTGTGTGTATTCCTTTCCTTAGTTTTGCTGTAGCTGTGTTCTATTTTCGTTGGATCATTTATGATGAAAATTGTTCCTAAACATATCAAATATTTGGAGAAAAATACTAGTCTAGATTACATTATGATCTACTGTCCCCCTCTTTACATATTTTATCAAGTATATAATGCAGCATGTTTTATTATGCATTTAAAACATAAAGGAAATATCATATGTTTGTTGGTAGAACTCTTTTGCTTGAAGTGTAATCCAGAAATTGAAAGCAAAGTTTATAGGAATGAATTTGTTCTGAAACCCATGTTCCTAGTTTTATGTGAATATCCATTTTAGCAGGCTAGCAGCTTCTCTCAAAGTCATCGAATCCAAGATTGGATTTCAAGAAACCGATGCTTATTTTTGCTATTGCTAATTGTTTTGAGGTGGAATGGAACTATGAAAACATGCATGCTTATACCCCTTTCCTCCTCTTTGTTTGGCTCTGTTTTTTCTTATGTTGTTTAGTTACTTAAATCGAAAACTTGTAACAGCACCAAGGAATTGAGAGAAGGAAATTCATTCAAATTTATGTGTAGCGGAAGATTTATTAACATCCTGCTTTGTGTTCGTTGCTACTATATCAAAATCGTTGTTATACAGTCATTAACATAATCTGATGGCTTCATCTTTTGTATTTCAGACACTCAAATTAGTTCAAGACGGGATAGAGGTACGTATGAGAACAGCATTCCCGACTCTTTGCCCTCTCAACTACTACCTAAAATGGTTGATTCCAGAGCTTCAGCAGTTGCTTTGTGTATCTGGGGGCACGTTGTCCTAAGCTAGACGAGTCGGTGCTCCTTGTGCGATTTTGGTGAAGTTTGAGGTACCAAATTGGCTCACTTGCAGATACATGAAAGATTAGATAGAGATGCCATTGATTTGTTTTGAGCTAATCTTGAGTTGAGACATCTTTTTGTGATCAATTTTACCGACTTTTTAGCAAAGCTTTTAATGTTAAGAATGATATTTTTGCTCTAAAAACAAAGTTCTTACTTTTTTTGTTGTGTTGTTTTCTTTTTATTTATTATATTTGTGAGACTTATTTGCAAAAGTTAGAAATTAGTATGTTTTAATTCGTGAAGTTTTAAAATTTAGATTTAAATTGTAAAAATAAGATAAGTTCATAATTTATTTTGGCAAAATTGTTAAAATTGAACACAACATCTATATAACTTGCAAATAAAAACACACACTATTATGCCTTGATAGATGTTTTATATTATAATTTATATACTTTAATCTAGTGAGATTTAAATTTTACTCAGATGTATATTTATTATTCAGACCAAAGTATATTATTAAAAATCGTGTATAATCAAAGTGAGAACTTGTTTGATGGAGTGAACCATTCATCAAGGGACGTTTTTCGGAAATTTTAGGGTTCGAGACCTTTTAAAGAACGCCTTATCAAACAAGAAAGAAAGAAAAACATGGTAACGAATAATAATTTAAACCTCCAAACTTTCATTAAAAAGCATGAGCTAAACATTTATTCACCACATCATATATGACAAATAACATCCAAATAAACATCAAAATAGTTACTAAAAGCAAAGATGAACATTGATGAAGTGATCTAGGGGCATTTAGGTTGGCCCTTGGAGTTCTTCATATCCCGATAACACGGGCATTCGTCCTTATTTCCGTAGGTACCCGAAGGCACACAATTGCACTTGGTACAACATATGCCACAATACTTCAAGCACCTCGATTGGCGGCCGGCCTTTGAGCACCGGACATCGCACTTTGCCTTGCAGAATGGCGAGAGGTCTGTTGGGGGGCCTTGGTCCGCGGTCGATAAGTCGACCAAGGCGGTGAAGAGGACGAGAGAGAGGACTAGGGTTGCACTTGCACCTATTGTCACTTTCATTTTCTCTTTAGATATTTAGTCTTTGATCAAGAGCGAAGAAATTGTGTTGAGTGATATGAATGATGGGAATTAGAAAGGACTTTAGGGTTTTTATAGAGTGTGTAGTGAAGGATTGCATGTTGATGAAAGTAATGGGGGTTTTCAATTTTGGTAATTTTATTTTTTTCCTTAGTTTTTGGAAAAATAAATATAATTTTTTTGGTGGAATATATATGGGGTTTCATATAGTTTATTAACCCAAAAAATTAATGGTGTTAATAAATAGTGATAACATTTCAAAACTAGAATAAAAATATTTGAAAGATAAATTATATCCTCACTATAAAAGTATTTAAATTTCAAACATTTATTTATTTTTTTAAAATTTTATATATCACATATTATATTAGATATGATTGATATGAATTCGAGATTCATACAATATGATTAGTAGATATGGTTTTGAGGAATTCATACATATGATATTTAAGAGGAATTAAAATTTAAACATGCAATTTATTAATTTTTTTTAATAAGTACTTCATCAATCCTATTAAATTAGAATAATTTGTTTGCCTAAGGAATATACTTCATAAATAATTTTAATATAATTTAATAAAATAGCATTATTCTTACGTGTAGTCAAGATATTTTTGCACATAATAGAAATTAAATAGGTGTATTTTTTTTTTTTATAGAATATACATGGGGTTTCATATAGTATATTGAGCAAAAATTTAATTGTTAACAAATAGTGATAAATTCAAAAGTAGAATAAAATATTGTGAAAGATAAAAATCTATTATCACCATAGAAGTATTTAAATTTTAGACATTTTGAGTATAAGTGGTATGATTTCTTTAACTTTATAATTATATCACATATTATGTATATCAAATATAATTGATATGAATTCATACAAAATTGACTAAAATTTAAATATAATTTGTCTTTAATTTACAAAAGTATTTGATCTATCCCATTAAATAAGAATAATTTGTTTTTCCAATGAATATACTTTAAAAAAATTAATCTACTTTAATAAAATGGCATCATTCTTACGTGTGGTCAAGATAGTTTTGCACATATTAGAAATTAAATAGGTGTTTACTCTTTATCTTTTCTTGTATGAATAATGATAAGATTTTCAAAATCTCCTAATCCAAAAGTAATAATAAAATCAAATGAAGTTAACAAATTACACCTCAAAAACAAATAAATTCAAAATTTATATTCAACTCATGACTTCAATTCATATAGAAAAAAAAAATCAATAAATTAGACAACTATAGATCAATTTATTTATTTTATTTATCAGGTACCATAAATACATCATTTATCATACATAATCTCAAATGTAGCGACAAACAACTCATCAAATACTCACAATATAAACATATGGTTGTTGGATTTAAATACTATCTCTGTCTTACTAAAATTGAACTGTTTTGATCAAAACAAGTCATTTTCAGTAAGACGTATAAAGTATAAAAATTAAGGACATTTAGGGTTTCCTTTCGAGTTTTTCATGTCTCTATAACAAGGGCATTCGTCTTTGTTCCCATAAGTTCCTGACGGGACACAATTGCACTTGTCGCAACATATATGACAATATTTCAAGCAACGGTCTTGCCTTCCTGCCTTCGAGCATCGGGTCCCACATTTCTCGTCGCAGAAACTTGAGTCCCCGTCCACCGATAAGGTGGCCGTAATCATTGAAGCAAGAATAATGAAAGATATAAAAACCCTTGTCGCGGTCTTCATCTTTCGATTCCTTAATTAACAAAGAAAAATACGAGTTAATTATCCTAAAATTCACATATTTCAAATTTTTTTCTTCCCGCTCTGTCATATTCGTCCGTCCACGAAATAAGTTCTTATTTAAAACTTTCCATTTTCGATAACTACTTTGTCGCCCTTTTACTTTTCAAATCATTTTAGTTTATACACTCTGTGAGTTATAATATCGATCTATTCACTACACATTAACATTATTTATATGAAATTCAATCTCGACTCACTACATATTAACAACTAAAATTAAAGCATATATCATTACAACCTGCGTGCCAGCGTCATAGCGAGAAGAAAATAATAGACGAAGAGAATAATATATTAATATTGATGCAAAATAACTTAAAAACAGAAATAAAATGAATGGAAAATCATTACCAATATGAAGAAATGATAAAATCTTTTCTCAGCTACCAATCTTTGATGCCAAAAACACCTATAAAATTATGATATGAATGTATAATAATATATATAGAGAGAGGAAAAAAAACAATTTTATCTTTTATTCTATTGGAGAAATTACAAAAAGCGTGCTTTCGTTGTTGGAATTTATAGAATTTGTTGCAGCGTGTAAATTAAGTCGCATTTCTTAGCGTATAATGCATGAATGCTCAATTTTTGCCTGCTGTAAGGATCATGCTTTTCTTACTACATTCTTCTCTTACCAAACTTCAAGATTTGTGAAACTAAATTCTACACGTGTTAATATGAGGAATTTAATTGGGTTAATTTTGTTTAAATTTATATGTTTTTTGTCTCAAATTATAGTTTTCGCGTAATTAATATTGAAGTTTGTTAAAAATATGCAAATTGCTTCGTCTGTCCATCAAAATGGTTTACGTTTTGACGAGTTTTTTTTTTGCTTCAAAAATCTCTCTTTGTTAAGAAAAAGTTGTAATTTTATCAGGTCAACTAACAAGATGAAAATATTATAACGGATTTCTCTCGGTAAACTTCTTAAACATTCAAGCATCTCTGCACTCTCCCCAAAGGTAAGGATTAGTAGAGTCTTAAAGAGTTAAAGATGTGTAAAGACCTTTGTTTCCATATTTAGAGTCTTCTTAGTTTTTGTTTCTTTAACAAACAAACATGTAACTTTCAAGCAACGAAGCGAGTTTGGGCAGGTGAGCGAGTGGTAGAACTGAAAGAGTCGAATTAGGATGTGTGTTGGCTTCATTCTGTGTTTGGATTTAGTCATTTTGGTTTCGTTTCGTGTTCGAATGCAACATACCCTTAATGAGACCGATTTATGTATGACCTTATCTTATCGACTCGATAACGATCCAACCTGACCGACTTAATTGACCATATTTTAGTGACATATTAGTATAATTCATGTTTACCTTGCGAACAAACAACCGTTTCTTAGTTCTTTTACTTTCAATTTCTTATACTTTATGCAATTAATTTCTTACACTCCATTGTTTGCTTAAGGTTATGAATGATTGTTTATTGCATGAGAATATTAAATTTATACTTAGCTTCAACACTTTGTCTTTGCGCAGCATGATTCATGTCAATCCAAACCCCTTTTCCGCCGCCGCAGCGCCACCGTCTCCACTGGTCTCCGGCAGAGTTGCCCAATCACTCTTATTCATACCAACACCCCATCTCAAATCTAAACACAAACTGGGTTCCTTCCAACTCCACTACTCCATCAACCGCAGCTCCACACTCCCCCACTATCTCTTCCTCTCCGCCTTCTCCGCCGCGCTCTTGTTTCTCCGCCTTACCTCGGCCGTCATTCTCCCAGATTTTCCTCGCCGCTGGCAGCGGCTCATCGCCTCTTCCTCCCAATCCGAAGACGAGCTGATCGATGCCCCTGGATACCTCTTCGACGCGGCGGTTGCTTATGAAGACCGCCGCTTCTTCAGCCATTGCGGCGTGGACGCCGTCGGCGTCGCTCGCGCCGTTCTGTCGCTCTCTGCTCGCGGCGGCGGCAGCACGATTACACAGCAGGTTAGCTGTTTTTTGTTGCACACGCAGTGTTTGTGATTTTTCCTGACTGAAGAAAAGGTTCTTTTTTTATCTTTACTATTTGGTTTTTACAAGGGAGCTGAGCAAAATTAACTGAAAAGTATTATATTTGGTTCGATTATTTTAGTTTGATTTGGTTCGATTCTTTATTCGAGACCAATATTTAATTTGGTTTAGTTTTACACAAAATCGAACCAAAACTTGGAAACTAGAGGATGGATGAATGATTAGATGATTTGAGTATTCTGATTCATGATTCTTGAAATTCAAAACCTTTTATCTGTACTCTTTGATTATTTACTAAAGCATCCATAATCCATGAATGTTTATTGAATGATGGATTTAATAATTCCTAATTGTGCTGGGCAGCTTGTGAAGAACACACTCTTGAAGAACGAGCGCAGGTTTTTGAGGAAACTCGTGGAGATGGTGCTAGCAGTAGAGCTCGAGAGGAGAATCTCGAAATCGAGAATCTTGAGCGCATACTTGTGTGAAGTAAAGACCTCAACTCTTATCTTGTTTCTGCTTTTATGATATTCACATGTTTGTGTATTCATGAAGCTATGACTTGCTTTGTTTTTCATTAGATTTACTTACAAAACCAACATATGGAATATTTAGATATACTGGGGACATGGCGTTTATGGAATACAGTCTGCATCGAAGTTTTACTTTGGGAAGCACCCATCGGGCCTTACTTTAGGTGAATGTGCGTTACTCGTAGGGATGATTCCTGCCCCAGAAATCCGATCACCATTCCAAGATTACAGCAGGTGATGATTCTTAGGAGTTGTTTGGTTTGAATGGTTGATTTATCAAGCTATAAGAAATTACATCATTTAAATCCCCCCAAGATTACAACAGGCAATGAATCTTAGGAGTCATTTGGTTTGAAAGATTAATTTATGAAACTATAAGCAATTACATAGTTTAAATCCCTCGTCTTCCATCCATATTCCCTCCTTTCTACTTCTTATGTCTCCTTAATCACTCATTTGAGTGACTATATAATCAAGAAAGTAAGAGATTGTGGATTGGAGTGGAAGGATTTGAGGGTATGATCAATTTTAGCTATCATATCCTCCAAACCAAACGACTCCTTAATATTTATCATCCTCTTACGATGTGTATCTAATTGTCTGAAACACCCCATTTGCAGAGGAAAGACCTTCCAAGCTAGAGTTTTGAAGAGGATGGTTAGTGGTCTCTTCCTTGATGTCGAGGCTGCACTTTCTGCAATGAGAAAATCAGATTCCTTGAAATCGTTGCTTCCTTTGTCTTCTTCCGTGAAGGTAACAAATAATCGCTTGCCCTATCTTACTCAGTAAAGTTCACATCAACAGTAAAAACTTTGCATTTTACGTATTATTTTGATGCAATCACACATAATAGTTTATTTCGTTACATATAATGCATTTCCGAGCATTAGTCAGCCCATCTTTTGTTTTGATGAGGAAGAGCATCCCCAAATGCAAATGATGGACTAAAGGTCCCTTTCAGCCCCGAGATAGACGATTTCGACCAAAGAATGGTCCAAAACAGACGAAAGGTGCGAGGTCCTATGCATATCATATGCAAGCCGGAATAATTAATTTCCAATCAATACATGCCGCAGTAGGTCCCGATCAAGCCGGATATCGCATCACCGAAAGAAGAAGGGGATATTCTACCTCTCAGTCGGGCATGGATCTCTCCACGTTGGCTTCAATGTTAGCTCTACGGATCGATAGACCAAATAGACCAGTTGGCGCATCATCATTTCATTGCATCTTATGCATAAATTTGATGCATTGTTAATCTGATCATATATTATTTATACAAA
Source organism: Leonotis leonurus (assembly GCA_026898415.1). NCBI lineage: Eukaryota > Viridiplantae > Streptophyta > Magnoliopsida > Lamiales > Lamiaceae > Leonotis > Leonotis leonurus. The sequence goes on along the minus strand of JAPKLX010000003.1, from coordinate 679,427 downwards.
TACAATTGTCAGATTAGTTTCTAGTTTCTACCTAAGGTTATACTATTACGTATTTTTTCTGATGAAAACCTGTATGAAATTAACGAGAAGCTATCCGTGTAGGGGCTCAAAACGGCAACAAAGTCAGAAAGAGGTAGAGTCGCGCCGGTGAAGGAGTGGTGGGATTGGGAAAGAGAGAGCTATATATGGGAAGTGAGGGAGGAGATGGAGAAATGGGCCTTGAGTTTTAGAACTAAAGAATTTGAGAAAGCTTCAAAGCTAAGAAGAAAGCAACTTTCCTCTTAAGAACACAATTCTCATACATCATTATCATATATGGCTGCAAGAAGCTACTATTTTTGGTTTCTTGTGTAGAACTTAGAGGATGTTTGACTAAACTTATTTTAAAGAGCTTATAAGCTCTTATATCTTATAAGCTATTGCAAGAGTCTATAAGTTGAGAAAATAAGTTGAGTGAAACTACTTATTTTTGGAAGAGCTTATAAGCTCCAAGAGTTTATCTTTGCAACTTATAAGCTCTCAAATAATTTAGTTTGTCAAACACTTTTAAGGAGCTTATAAACTCTTAAACAACTTATAAGCTTTTTTAAGGAGCTTATAAGCTTAGCCAAACACCCCTTAGCATGACACTAAGTGCTTCTTCTTGACTAGTTAGGACCATAGGGTCAGAGTCCGTTTATCCATGAGGCTAGGGATGTTAACTGGTGAGTTTTATCTGATTTGTAACGGGTAAATAATTATGGTTCTAAATTCATAATCGAAATTAGTACAACTGGACTTGATATATAGTTTCGATTCTAGACCCATAACCATAATCATTAATGTGGGATTTGTACCAAAAATGGTAAAATTGATGGGTCGCATGATTTTCAAGATAAATTGATGGTTATAATTTAAATATTATTATAATATTAACTCTACAATTTAGGTTTTATTCTTACTGTTTGTACCAAAATTGACTAAAATTCATTAGTTATTTTGTTTTGGCTAGAATATATTTTTTTCACCAAATTTTTTAAAACTAGTTTTCGGCATGAATACATATAACTAACTCTAATTTACTATAAAAATATATCTAATACTAAAAAATAATTCAATAATTAATACTAATCAATTCAAGTTTGACTTGAATTTTGACCTATTTATTAATTTTAACTTGTTATCTAATTATTAAGTTCGAGTTCGATTCCTACATTATTAAGTTCGAGTTCGATTCGTACATTGACTTACGTGGCTGGTTCAAACTGACTGGTTCAAACTACAGCGTGGAGCCAAGTTGGCTTACGTGGCAGAATAGTAGTAGATGATAACTACCCATATTATTATTATTATTATTATTATCCATTTCTTTTCAAGTCTGCGAATAAACCGAAGGAAGAAGACTTCGGAGAAGAAGACTCATTAGCTCCCACCATGGCATACGTTGAGAGAGGTAAAATCTTTTCCCACTCTTGTTTGAGATTATTAAGCTATCTTTCTTGTTTTCCCCTTCCGATCTTCGCTTAATTTTATAAATTCTTTTCCATTTTTGTAATACGCGATCCTAATTTGGTTTCACATTACTGAATGTTCTTAACAATTTGAAATCTTCCTGCTGTTATTGCTGCTCGATTGTTTGAAATTAGGGATTAATTTAGTCATGTCAATTTTGATTTGTTGGGTATAGGTCGAGAAAACTTAATTTATGTGATAATTTGTCTGACATTCAAATTCTTCCTGATTTTGTTAGGGATTATACCCCCTTTTATCTGTTTTATTCATTGTTGGATAATTTTGTATTCCAAAATTTCAGATATGGTAAGAAAGTCTTCTTTTTTTATTTTGTGTGTGATTGGGTGGAGAGGGGATGATAGATTGATGTAGATTATTCATTGAACAGTTGACTAACTAAAAGTTAAGATGTCAAAGATTTCCATTTTCATATTAATTATTTTCGAACTCAAGCTTGAGTTCGGACTCGGCTCAGAACCAAATTCGAGTTCGTATAAATTTTTTAGTTTAGCAAATTAATTATTTTAGCATGAGGTTCAATCGCAATGCTCGATTGAAGGTTCACGAACAAGTTCTATAACATGCTTGTGAATAAACAAACTCAGTCTGGCTCGTGCTCGAGCTTGGCTCATTTACTATCAAATCGAGATCTGAATAAGCTTTTTTTCAAGCCGAGTCTCGAATAGTTCACGAGTAGTTCTATTTGTTTACAACTCTATTTTTAACTACTTGCTGATGGGGCTGAAGCTATTAATTAATAAACACAAGTTTGATCATTACATTGTCAATTTGAGATTGATGTATACCACCTACCTTTTTTGAATTCAGTATTGTTAGATTGGTGAACATACATACATTGTATCTAATAATCAGTTAGTTCTTGAACTAATATTTATATGGTTTAGATTTCATATTCTTCGTTTCCCAGGTGTTGTCAAAACTAAGAGATCGCTATGGCGACTGAGAACAATCACAGACTTCTTCTGGGCCATTATCAACTTGATCGGGGTCTTTTTTACCACGATGTTTTCGGTAATCCCGTGTTTCCGGCTAAAGTCTAGCAGTTTTGCTCAAATCATATAATGTCCATACTCCCCCCTACCCTGTGCAGATGGAGAAGTCCGAAGCCTACCGGAAAGGTTCCGGCGCCAGCAAGAAATGGGACGGTGGTGGACCGGGAGGTCCAGGAAGTGGCCCGTACGGTGGTGGCCCACGTGGGCCACCTCGCGGATTAGATAACGTTAGAGGAATAGACCACAGTAAGTTCTTCCCTTATCTTGTAGTATTGATCAATCTTCCTCTTGTCCTTCGGTGTTCGTGTTCGTGTTGTTATTGACTCGAGATACATAAATACTTAGGTGCGGCTCCTGCTTGTGGCTCTTGCTGTGGATAATGAAGCAGCAGCAGTTTAACCATGATTAGAGAAATTCACATATTGCATATTTGTGATGTAGTTTCCTTTGAGAACAAAATGCTGCTCTAAAAAGTTTTTTTTTTTTTTTTTCATTCAAGAATAAAGTTTTTAATTAACAAAGAAAAATGATTTTTTTTTTAAAATATGAGATCAATTCAGAAGGGGTCGCTTATGAACCATAGTGATTGGGCTTATGATAATATTAAGCCACACATTTAAATGGAAAAAAAGAAAAGAAAATTAAGCCTTGATAAAGACTTTAATATACTTCATTCTTCGTGAAAAGTGTGTTGTGAAGGGGTAGATACAAGTTTTAAGAAAAAAAAAATATATATATATTTTCAATGTAGAAGGGGACCCACAAAATGGAATAGAAGTGTGATTTAAAATATTAAATGTAGACTAAATATATGTTCGAAAAAAAGAAAGAGTACATTCTTTCGTACAGTCCAAACAGTAATAAGAATACACTTTTTTTTAAGATTTATGATTTAGTCTATCCAATATGAAAACATGCATATTTGTCGAAAAACGAAAAAAAATATTTTTCATGAACAAATGAAATATAAATTCGATTGACCACCTCCATAACTCATCTAGACATAAATATAACATAAACAATATATATCTAGTAGTTTTATAATATTTGAGCAAATTATTTATATAAAAAATTCTAGACCACAAACTCTACCTACCCATCCTAAAACAAACTATTAATTAATGTAGGTGTAGATATCACATCATGTACACTTATCATGTTTCTCAACATATAGCAATCACAAATATTTATGACATAATTAATCATCAACCAATTTGTACCAAATTCTCCTCCTACATTAAATAATCTTTCTTTACTGTATATTTAATTTTTTCAAAATTAAGCAAGACATTTAGGGCTGGTTTGGTTTGTGTGATAGGATTAATAGGATTATAAGCTTTAAATGTCCACCTTTTTATCCATAATCCTCCATCTCCTTATGAATTAAATCCATTTTTATGTCTTTTAATCACTCAAATGCTTGATTATATAATCACACCAAATTTGACTTGATTATTTAATCAAACATTTGAGTGATTAAGGAGCATAAAAAATGACTAAATTCACAAGGAGATGGAGAATTATGGATAAGAAGGTAGAGATTTAAAGATTATAATCATATTAATCCTATCAATCCTATCACATAAACCAAACCACCCCTTAGTGATTATGCCTATTGCAAACTCAACAGTATTCCTTAGTAAATTATTAAATTAAATCAAATTTACTCCCTTTTTCTTGAGGTATACATTTGTATGTTTGCTAAATTATGATGACTTACTATTCAACCTTACTTGTGTTAGTAACCCCACACCTTCCACAATCTTCTAACTACTATGTCGGACCACAAAATTGTTATTCGTTTTGATTGGACATGACTCTCAAATAAATATAGTATCTATTGAGTCAGTGTGTAGCGTGAATTAAGTGAAATTTGGATCTCATTTGAGTTTTATGTGCTGAGTGGAATTTGGATCACTATCTGTTCCGCTAAAAATGATTACGTTTTCTTAATTTCTGTATCCAATCCATTGTGATCATTTTGAGCATATAAATTATCTTTTACTGTTTTTAGAAACAAATCAACAATACTGAGACAGCTCAAAACGGAAAACAAATCAACGTTGATGGGACGTACTAAGTATATTAGTTCTCACTTACATATGTGAGAGATTAGAGATAAAATATGTTCTAATATGTGGTTGGAGACTTATATACGTGTGGCTTATCAATTTGATAGATTTAGTAACATATAGTTCATTCACATATTTATGAACAGGGCAAAGATATTTTTTAACTTGTAATAGTTGCCACATCTATTTCTTTGGCTCCACAAACAAGTAACACTTCAGCCTTTAAAGATAATAAATATATAGTATAATGTATAGTTTCTTTTTCTTTTCTTCCCACCTAATTAATTAGCATTAAAAAAGCTCACAATATTCATTTGAACACTACTAAGCTACATCACGTGCAATGTAGTATATAGTTCAATATAATGGTATGAATCGGGTCGGGTTGGGGTCAATATGATATGACATGATCTGTTAAAGTCTAATCCGAATATGAATCTAACCCGAAATGATCAAATTCACACCTGACATGACAAGAGCATATAATTAAAAAGTACAATAAAGCCTACAAATTAAATTGAACAAAGTACTCCCTTCATCCCGTTAAAGCTTTTTCTTTTTTTAGGGAAATGACAACTTTTAATGGAACGACGTAATAAGAAAACATGACCACTTTTAGTAGGATGAATAGAGTAATATGATTTGCCTAATAAACCCTTATTTATAAGAATGATTAATTACTAATAGCTTATTCAAAGGAGCAATGAGAGTACTCCAACCCCTATAAAGGGATCAAGAGATTACACACAAAAACAAGACAAGAACACAAAATAGTTCAATATTTCAAAACTTCTTTTCAAGATTAATTAAGTAGTGAGAGCAAAAATGGAGGTTGAGAGAGTGCAATCCATTGCTTCTCTATCCAAGCTAGCAAACACCATCCCCTCCGAATACATCCGGTTGGAGAACGAGCAACCGGCCTCTTCGACCCTCCACGGGGTGGTGCTCGAGGTCCCCGTGATCGACCTCAGCCCCGACTCCAACGAGGAAGAGGTGACAAGATTGGTAAGTGAAGCAAGCAAAGATTGGGGGATTTTCCAAGTGGTGAACCACGGGATTTCTGATGAAGTGATAGCCAACTTGCAAAGGGTTGGGAGAGAGTTCTTTGAGCTCCCAAAAGAAGAGAAGGAGTTGATTGCAAAGAGTCAAGATTCTGGGATTGAAGGCTATGGAACAAGCCTTCAAAAGGAGGTTGAAGGCAAGAAAGGTTGGGTTGATCATTTGTTTCATAAGATATGGCCACCTGCAGCTATTAACCACAAATTTTGGCCTCAAAATCCTCCTTCTTACAGGTCATAATTCGATTGATTTCGATAACTAGTAATGTACTCGTGCGATGCAAAAAGTTCTAGTGTCTGAACATGTAAATTTATGTATTATTATGATGCATTACATATGAGACGCAATGACAGGGAAGCAAATGAGGAGTATGCTAGGAAGCTTCTAGAAGTTTCCGACAAGCTGGCGAGGTGGTTGTCGCTAGGGTTAGGATTGGAGGAAGGAGAACTGAAGGCGGCAATGGGCGGCGAAGACACTATTTTTCTAATGAAGATAAACTATTATCCACCGTGTCCACGTCCCGATCTCGCCCTTGGGGTGGTGGCCCACACGGACATGTCAGCAATCACGATCCTCGTACCTAACGAGGTTCAAGGTCTCCAAGTCTTTAGAGATGGTTATTGGTACGATGTTAAGTACATACCTAATGCCCTCATCGTTCACATTGGTGATCAGATCGAGGTAAATTTGATCAATCATTTTTTTCCTATATTTATAATATCATGATTTTGATAGTTTAATTACAACACATATGCCACTTAATATGTGCATCACTCTCAAAACTAGAGCCAGCAAAACAAGCCCGAACCAACCCAGCCTGTTCATCCGCCCGGTTCTTTAGGCGGTTTTAGGTCTAGCTAGATAAGTGAGGTCTGATTGAATTTCGGACAATCTTATCCGTTCATGAAATTTTATGATACAAATAGCATTTCGGCTTTGATTGGGTTATAAATTTCTGGCCCGATTAATTTTTAGACCGGCCTAACCCAATCTAATTTTCACGAAAAAGCCCGGTGGGCTTGAGTGGCCGGGGCGGGCCTGACCCGATCTTTGCCAGATCTAATCAAAAGTCTCCATCTAGCAAGAAACAAGGCCATTTTCCTTTATGCAATTAATGCATTTCTTACCACACATTTGGTATTAATTGGGTGCAGATATTAAGCAATGGGAAGTACAAGGCTGTGTATCACAGAACCACAGTAAACAAGGAGAGTACTAGGATGTCTTGGCCTGTGTTCTTGGAGCCACCACCAGAGTTGGAACTGGGCCCCATTCCTAAGCTTGTGAATGAACAAAACCCACCAAAATTCAAGACTAAGAAGTACAAAGACTATGTTTATTGCAAGCTGAACAAGATTCCTCAGTGATTAGAATCATCACCGAGATCGATGATCTCGTGCCGATTAGACTTGGTTCTATAATACTCCTTCTGTACCATTAATTTAGACTGTTTGTTTATATATATATATATATATATATATTCTCTTAATAAGTTGCTACTTAATGTATTATTTCAGTTGACACAAACAGTTAATTTATGCATGTGTGATTGGAACTTCTTGATTTTGATTTGGATTTTGTTGAGGGATGATATGAACAAAGATCAAAGACGCGTTGCTTCGAGTGAACGCATACTCCTTCAAATAAAACTCAAATTATATTTCACCAAAAACTGCCTCACAAATGACGGGGATATACATATATATATATATTCTCTGATCCAAAACCTAAAAGGGTTACCATACTTTACAATTAAAATATAAACCAATAAATAAATTGAAGGTAAGTCATTTAATCATGTGAACCTCCAACTCTTGGCACGTGATAATATTTTTTCCAAACGGGGTTCTGTCTCTGTGCGTAATCCATATCGCAAATCAACTTTTCCCTGCCTTGGTTCTTCATTCTCACTCAGCACTTCTTGCTCATCATAATTTGACTCGGGCATTTTGTCGAACACCTTATTCATATTCTGATTTTGCTCCTCTTCCATCGTATGAAGGAATTGAGGTAATAAGCATTAGTGCTTTGGAGATCAATTTATCACATTTGACCTTATCACGTAATGTTAAAAAGAAGTTAGGCAATAACCTATGTGAAAGAAAACGTGATCTCTTTTAAAGACATGCGAAAAATAATAAAAGTTTAAATATATTCTACGAGTTGAACATTTCATCAACGAGAGGGGAGAAACATTCTCCAAATCTGGAAAAAAAAAGCATAGGGAAAAGGTTGCAAGAGATTGTCGTCTTGAAGGGGAAGTACACTCGCCTGGCATTTCATCAAATACCTTGTGTGAATTTAACATTGCCTTTAATTTGGGTCATGTTCCCATTCCGTTTTGCACTCAAGTCAGTTAGATTTTACTTTAACACATTCCCTAGCCTACAAATTCCAGCCCGATTCGAGAAAAGAAACAAGATTGTAAAATGCACACAAGTTGTATGATGAAATGCGCCTCTGAAATGTCTTAACAGTATTCGATAATCGTTAACGACGAAGGGCTAATTGCAACGAATGATACTTCTATGTAAATAATAATTACGCAGTCCATATTCCCTTTCTATTATTTCCTCGACGTTTACACAAAAAATGTGATTCACGCTTCCAAGTTTAATATGTTACTAATGAAAGATAGCACATGTGTACCAGCTTGTGAAATTTGACTATGTAAACATCATGTGTTTTATTTCAAACCAATTATTTTAATTTAATTATGTAAGAGAGAACACCCAATCATTTTCTATTTGTTGTTATTTAATTATTTGCCACCAAATTTCATTTGTCAATTGTAGTTAGACAACATTAATCTAACAACTCTACCAAAAACTCATTCACAAATTAAAATCAAGATCCAGTATTTGTTCTCCTATAAATTAAGACCAAAACTCCACACATCATCTGCAAGAATCCTCTCAAAACATAAAATCCAATCTAGTAAAGGTAAAGATCGAAAGATATGTCTATGGCGAGTTCTTCTTCTATCATCATATCCTACAACTCTACTGGCCTTTCCTCGAATACGAGGTTTATATCGTTGACTCGGAATCCCATGTCGAGATTGGCAGCTTCGAAGTGCAAGAGTAGTGAATTGAGCTTCTTGGGAACCAAAGCAAGCCTCCAATATGTAAACAAAGATACAAGGTTTGTTTACAAAAGGGCGAGCAAAAAAAAAGAAGAAAAAGTCCGAATCTTCTATTGCATATAGTGTTCGATCTCTTGTTTCGACAATACTGTTACTTGTACCGATAGCAGTGTTGTTGGAACAAGAGATCGAACACTATTTTCAATATGCAATAGATGATTTAAACTTTTTGAAACTAATTTGAAGATCATATTTTTTTTTTATTAACTCTTATATATATTTTGTTTGTATGTTAGGAAGTCTTTTGTTGTGTGTGCAAATGCTGCACCTGGAGTTCCACCTCCTTCTGGTGGGTCCCACCCCATGTAAGTATATACACCTATAATCCCATTCTCATATACTCCCTCCGTCCACAAAAATGCTTCTTAGTTTGACCCAGTGCGGGTTTTTATGTAGTGCTTTGACTTTTAATGATGATATGTAGTTAGTGGAGTTTGGGTCCTACTTAATATAGTGTTTTAAATTGTGTTGTGTGTAGTTAGTGGATGTTGGGTCCCACTTAATGTATTATATTAAATTGAGTTGTGTGTAGAGAGTGTGGTGGGTCCACTTTCCATAAATGGAAAGTTGAATTAGGAAGCTTTTTTGTGGACGGACTAAAATGGCAAATTAGGAAGCTTTTTCGTGGACGGAGGGAGTATTATCTAATCATGCAATATGTTATGTTGTTTTAATATGAAATTGACACGTGTTATAATTAACGATTATTAAGATTGAGTACGTGTATTTTTCTTATATATTAAGATTGAGAACCAGTGCTTAGATTGACTAAGAATCAATCTGTATCGTTGATCTTTGTAAATACTATGATCCAAATTAAATATGTATCAAATTTATGCATAAAATGCATTAAAATTTATATATATATATATATATATATAGGATGGAGTTCAAATAAAAAGGAACATTAAGGTATAAAATAGGAAA
>JAPKLX010000003.1:621414-669710 GCA_026898415.1 Leonotis leonurus | reverse complement strand
TTGCTTTTAACTATGAAATGCATTGTGAAAATGTAATTTGAGTTATGCATTGCATTTAACTATGAAATGCATTGTATTTAACTATGAAATGCATTGTTTTTTGAACGCATAACCGCCCACTTCAAATTTTACCAAAATAACCTTATGTATATATAATGGCGCGATTTTTGTTTTAATCATGGCCGTCGGATGGTGTTGATCTAATGGCTCAGATCATTTCCTATTTTATACTTTAATGTCCCTTTTTATTTGAACCACTCCCTATATATATATATATAAAAGAAACATAAGTGTGTAAGAATATTCATGTATATATACCCCTCCTTTTTATAATAATAGGTGGGGCCCAGAGAGACTCTCCCCTAGCCCCTGCTTTCAACACTCTGTTCTAATCAATTACGACAAAAATTCACAGGAATAACGACTTAATTCCCGACGGCATGGGAATATGTTGTTAACGACGGACCTAACGACGGGTTTCTGATGGACTGTCAGACTGTTTGATTTTATTTTCTGAATTTAAAAATTGTATAAATCAATTTTATTAATCTTATCTGAGTATAATCAATCTAGTACAGCCATGCACAAACATAGAACTGGAGATACAATATAATTACTATCTATGAGATAAGTATCCTGCCAAAAACATAAATTTTAACAAGTATATTATTATTGCATGCCATAATAATCGGATCCAAGGGTAAGTGTTCACATACCTTCTTCCTTCGTAAAAATGCAGATTAAAGGTTTATACAGAAGAGGAGAGATGACTAAACAGTGAGAGCTTTTCCTCTTAAAAAAAGAAGTAGAAAAGATTCAATGATCTCCTAAGAAAAGCTCTTTTTGAGGTTGTTGTGTGCATCGCATGGGATTGTTTACCTAATATTCAAAGTAAAAAAGGAGAAGAAGACCTTGAAATCTGGCGTAAAGGAGACGTGAAGAGTTTGAAGTCCTTGAAAAAATAATTGAGAAATGATAGTGAAAAGGAGAGATGCTTGCTGCTGTTGATTTCACGGTTTGAAATCGTATAATGGGGTTTTGGTTACGGTTCTGAACTGCTAGTTATGATTGCGAATCATCGAAAAAATCAAGTGTTGATATGCTAAAATAGCCAAAGAAGATAGTATACGAAAAATAATAGCCACCAACATAATATTTATTTAAATTCTAGTCATTTTTTGTGTGAATTGTCAGAAATACCCTTTTTCTTAAATATTTGGAGTATACAATGTATGTATCATACGTTTCATACTAATGTATTATGAATTAGAGATGTCACGTATGAATGATATGATTATCTACCAATTATATGATTCATACACATTAGGGGCTTGGTCTTGAAATCTAGGCCTGATCAAGCCATGAACCAGACTTGGACCTATTTGTAAAATTACGGGTCGGGTCTGGGTATATGAAAATTCGGCTCAACCCGACCCATCGCCATCTCTGGGTAGGATGGGAGAAAAGGGCAAGATATTGAATAATTGTAAATATTTTGATAAAGAATGATTATTGTGTAAGAAAATAAAATAAATTGTTATAATTTAAATAGTGTGTTATATTGGTGTCTATTATTTGTCTTTTATTATTTTATTTGGCTATTTTATATTTTGCTTCAAAAGTAATGCTAATATATTTGAAAATTATAAAATTTTAATTATTTTGATTACGTAATAATGCATATCATCATTTAACTTTTGATATTTCTTTTATCTTTCTATTTATTAATTTTAAAACTATAGTGATTACAAAATAAAAATAAATACTTATCTTATCATTTATATGGAACCACAAAATGTTATTGGTTTTCAACTTTAAAATTCAAAGTTTAAATTTTTTATTTCCTTTCATTATTAATATATTCATAAATTTTAATATATTATTATGAATTATTAAAATATGACTCTTTATAATATAATAAAAAAAATAGGTAAAAAATTGAGGTTACGTTTCCAAATCGACAATTACAGTTCCAAACCGACATTTCACGGTTTTGAATTTTCAATCTCATAGTCAAACATTCATCTACACGGTTACGGTTCAAAATCAGATCATTTAGTATGATTATTATTCTTGAAACTGCCGGTTATGTTTCGATTACAGTTTGGTTCTGACAGTTCGGTTTCCTTTACACACTCACTATCCACGTCCCTATCAGTGCATGTAATTAAGATAAAAAAAGGTTTATTAATCTATAATTATTTGACTTTGAAACCACCTTTATTTGACGCGTTGAGGGCGACATCTCAAATTAATAGTATTTGACTTTGAAACTACCTTTATTTGACGCGTTGAGGGCGACCCTGGTCTCAAATTAATAGTTTGTTGAAGACTCAAATATCGCTTTCCAGTCAACTGCGAAAATATAATTGGAATTCAATCATGAACTTGTTAAAACACTTTTACAGCTCAATACAACTCGTAATTGAAATTAGTGTACTTTTAATAAATAAATAAAAAATCATTTTAAAGGAATTGAATAAGTCCTTTGGTGGAAAGGATGATCTAATTTGTATTACGGCGGCCAAATGAATCCACTAACAAATTTGATATTCATCATCGCTTTACCAAAAATTGGTAATCATGTTGCTAGAGAATCAGTAAGCTATTATTTATAACGTATTAATATCACTTACTTATTTGATGTGAGATGACCCAAATAGATCATATTGGTTCTTAAATTTAAGTACATAAGAGGGATTATAAATATATGGTACTCAAAGTTAATTTATTAGAAGGAAAGAAATATGAAGCTCTTTAATTATATTCACAAACCTTGCTTGAAATTGATTTCAAGTTTAAGGGTTAGCATAAAAAAATCCCAAAGCATCCATATTATATCAAATTAAATCACGATCTACCAATTAATATGTCAAATGTAGTCTGAACACAAAAATCCGACAACAGTCTCTCGACGTGACATACTGAATGCCACCTTGCAAATTCATGTGACCATATTATAATAATTCATGGCTTAATTTGATATTTCTGATAGTTTAAAACATATTTATATAATGTGAGGATATAATTAACCCCAAATGTAAATATTTCAATTATATAATAGCATGTATTTATTGACTGAGTCTTCTATTCTAAAGTACGTTAGTGGAGTCTAAGTGTCTACATAAAGAGCTCAATTCATTAACCCAAATGAAAACAAGTAGCAAATTAACTAATGGAGATTTCTCTCTTTCCCTTTGCTTTTTCAATCTTGTTATTGAATAGCATCACATTCTGCTTGGGCAATGCATTTTCTAATTCCACCACAGACAAAGATGCACTTGTTTCATTCAAAACCTTCATCACTTCCGATCCTCATAATATCTTGACCAATTGGTCCAAAAACACATCGATGTGTAGTTGGATTGGTGTGTCTTGCGATGTTAAGAACCAAAGGGTCACTGCCCTCAATCTCTCTCGATACGACCTTGTTGGAACTATTGCTCCACATCTTGGAAACCTAATGTTTCTGAGATATCTCGACATCAGTTTCAACGCTTTCGCAGGTTCCAATCTGTGTCTTTTTGAGTTTAAGATGTAGAAATTAATGCTTTCGTCGGAGAAATCCCACGTGCAATTGTGAGTTTGAGCATGCTTAGAGAGTTGTACATGGGCATGAACATGCTTAGTTTTTTTTATGTGATTCTATATTATTGAACTACACCATGCTTAAAATAATATAGTAACTTGTTTTAAGTTTTAAGTAACAAATCTAAACACAATTCCTCACATATGTTATATATTCATCAAATTATTTTAATTTTTATACTCTACTTTTTAATTAAGTGTTAAGTTTTTTTAGTTACTAATTATTTATTACTCTATTTGATTCGCTATTTCTGACCTAATTTGACGCGAATACTTTCATATTTTTAACAAAGTATGTCAGAATTATTGAGATAGAAAGAGCAATACATATTCCATCACTGTAAAAATGTGAATTCCCTTCTTCACTCATATTTCTCCACTAATATTAAACTCTTCTCTATCGATGTTATACAACGGCTTCGCCGGAAATGGGCTGTTGCTATTGGCCCACTGGGCTTAGGCCCATAATGGAAACATGGTCAGGTTGGCCCGCAAATTAAATTATTTATAATTTATTAGTTAATTAAATTAATTCATTACTTTAATAATTGTTTATATAATACTCGTTCCGTTCACTAATCTTTTTAGCATATTTTATTTTTGGTCCGTCCACCAATATTTTTAATACTAAAAATTTTTATTTTTAGTAATTATCCGATACAGACAATTCAATTAAAAATTATAAATTATCCACTAACTACACTTTTCTATACACATCTCAATTAAAAAATAATAATAAGTGAACTCAAACTCCACTAATTACTCGTTTCTACACAAAGTCAAAACTCTGTATTAAAACACGTGTCAAGTCAAAGTATTAAGAACATTTATGGACTGAGGGAGTAAATATGTTACTTTCAAATAAAATATTTAATTTTAATGATTAAAGATTAAATTTAATATTATAATTAAAAAAAGAAATATATATATATATAATATATATAATGGACGGACTTTTTATTGTTTCTCCCCCAATTCCCAAACATTCTTCTCTGTTTCTTTTGTCAATTCGAGATTATTGCTTTTCTTCCAGCTTCAAAGTTTTAAATTTACTTCTAAATCCATATACCCCACCATCGCCCATTGTCAATTAGTAAACTTCATCGGACAATCAGTGTTTGTGTGCAATGTTTCACTGCTTTATCGTCAGCGACTATAATCAGTTCATTTTTCTCTGCTTCGTGCTTCGTTTTGCTGAAGTTGTAATTTGATAGCGCTTTGAGGGTAAGTGTAATTCATAGTTCTTCGGTGTTCAGTTCCGATTCTTTGTTAGCTATGTCATATAAGTAAGTTTTTTGATTGTTACATTTTCCTGTGTTTTTTTAATAAATAATTTTGTTGTTGTGATGTAGTCTACCGGAATTGTATTTTTATTGTGTATTTGGATCGTTTTTTTTTTTTAACATAATTTCACAAAACATTCACTCTCCATTATACTTTTTTTAGATATGGGCTGACTACACCTCACAATACATTTTTCGTCTAGGAATAGGAGTATTTATTATTGGAATTGTTTGGGGATTGTTTCTGGTGGTTTTGGTTTCCGGTCATCCCATTTAATTTCAGGCTATTTTCGGTTTGGTGGTTGGACTTTTTTTTTTTTTTTTCAAGTTAAAAATAAAATCCGAGTTATACCAACAATATAGTCTAATCGAGTTAAGCTCAAACTCAAAAAATTAACTCAACCGAATGGAGCTTGACACTTACAAACCGAGCTCGAGCTTGAGCAAGCCAATACTCGGCTCGAGTTAACTCGATTACATGCCTACATCCAGCTAGCTTATTCTTATGATTAAGTTACTTGGCCTATTATTAGTAACATCAGTTAATTGTAATTTCTCATATCTATCAAATTTCAAAATTTTCAGGAAGCATCCCTGAAGAAATAGGCAATCTTACAGCGTTGGAGAGGTTAAGTATCAGAGGCTGCGTTCTCATAGGCATTATTCCATCATCATTGTTCAACATATCTACATTGAAATTCATGGATCTTAGTATGAATGGTTTGTATGGAAATATTCCGACTGCTCACAATCTTCTTAAGTTAGAGGAGTTATATCTGTCTTTGAACAACTTAGAAGGTATGTTTATATTACTTGAAATTACTTTTCATAAGCCTAACTTGTTAGAGGAGTTGCAATGTTACATCATGGGTGGTTTTGGGCCTGTGCGAGGTGTGTGATCACACACGGTCTCTGATTTTCGGGGCGAGTTAACTAAAAATAAATCCAAACTGTTAAATTATTTAGATTAATGACACATATTAGTTAAAAGACAATTTTTCATATTGATCTTATTTAAAATATTTTAGGGGTAAATGCTAAAATACCCATTTTGATAAGTAAAAAATAAAAAATACCCACTTAAAAATAAAAGATAAAAAATACCCACTTTTTACAATAGCATGATGAGTGTTCATGTTATTTTTACAATAGCATGATGAAATTGATCATGTGTTCATGTTATTCAAATTTAAAATAACTTGAATAACATGATCACATGATGAAATTCATCATGTTATTATAAAAAGTGGGTATTTTTTATCTTTTATTTTTAAGTGGGTATTTTTTATTTTTATTTTATAAAAATGGGTAATTTTACCTATTACCCCAATATTTTATTTCTTAAAATATTGAACTTATTGTTACGTATCCATTTTTCAATATATTTAGAGAATATATTTAATTTTATTTAATTTTTTTATAAAACTTGTCTTTTTGACTAGGCTTTATTGATTAATGTATAGTTTAATATTTATTAAATACAAAATAATAAAAAATAAATATGATAATATAATATAATATTAATCTAAAAATATATTTATTACTATTAAGCTTTTTTAGCATAAATAATGGAGATTTCCATAATTTAAGGACTTCGGTAGTTACAAATCTAGCCAAAATAAATTAATTGTATTTATTGATCAAAAAATATGAATAATTCAAATTTATTTTTAGGTAACACAATAAGATCTGTTTTCAATATAATCATCCTTTTATATGTACACACTATACTAAAATATTTCCGTTCATGAGTTGTAGTGCTGATGACAAAGGTCACAACCTCTGAATAACGAGTTTTTATTTCCAAATTTACATATGATTCATTATAAGTTTGTCTGCTACATGTGTAAATGTATGCGAAGTAATTTTATGATATTCTCTCTGGCCTCATCCCAAAGGAGTATGATGCTTTAGGGATGTCACATGTTTTGAAAATGTAATTAGGTGAGTGCTTGAGTAGTGAAAGAGGCCACTTTTTTTTGAAATAATAGGAGAAAATGCTACGTGAGTAATATGTTTGAGTGGAGAAATGTGATCACTGTTTGTAATAGCAAGAGATTTGAAGTGTTGTCATGTCTTAAAACGAAAATATCATACTCTTATGGAACGAAATGAAATGACAAAAAGATCGTACTCTGTGGGGACGGAGGTAGTATTTATCTAATCAACTTAACTATACTTTTATCACGCATGTAATGAACTTATCAACGTCCAGTCCAATTCCTCTATCATATTATAGATACCAGAGATACGGAGAAGTTTTGTGGTCAAATTTGCGTGAAATTTATAATTATTGGATTGTTTTGAATTTATGGGAAGGATAACTTGTGTATGTCTAATTTAATCAGTGTTATTTGTATAAATTTAATCTTAATTAATCTGAATCATAAATTATATAAAAATCAACTGTCGAAATTGATTCATAATTCCTACAAAAGGATTTGTGCTCATTTAATCCATTCTCTATGATGAAGTGTGATTTATATATATATATATGTGTGTGTGTGTATGCAGGTAGGGTCCCAAGTTATATGTTCGACAACACGCACAACATCAAAAGACTTTCACTTGCTAATAATCAACTCGTAGGGGAGATTCCACCAAATATATGGAACTGCACATATCTTGAGTCCCTAGATTTATCCTCCAATAATATGGGTGCAGATTTCCCATTCCAGGTTGGAGGTTTAAGCATGCTTAGAGAGTTGTTCCTCGGCGAAAACAAATTTGGAGGTATAAACATACTTTATTACTTAATGATGTGTGTGTGTGTGATGTTACACAATCATTTTTAATCTTAATATCAATGCAATCTGTTGACAACGATATTGACATCAGTTCCTCTTAATAAGTCTTGTTAATGGGAGAGATATCTCACCATATTAGATAGTGCATACCTAGTTCTCCACTTAATGTGGAAATGTTTAATAATCTGTTAATTTTAACTTGTTTTTGTTACTAAATTAAAAGGTTAATAACAAAAAAAAAATTAAACTATTCATGTAATTATATCAATCATAAGTCATGGACTATCAATAAATATATCAAATACGCATGAATCTGAAAATTTGGCAATAAACTTTCGATGTGGCACACCAGTGAGGTTGTTGCTAGACTTTCAAGTTTAGGTTATATTTGATATATTTTTGGTAGTTCATGGTTTAATTTGATATTTCTGATAGTTCATGATATATATGATACAACGTGAATAATTTAGAGGTTTTTTTCTTATTAATCCTAAATCAAACTTTATGAGAAGAATGCCAAAATTGTTTACTCCATATTTCTACTCTAAACTCTAAATACTCAGGAATTATCCCTCAAGAAATAGGGAATCTTTCACAATTGGAGTTATTAAGTATCTCAAAGTTGTCTCTCATGGGGAAAATTCCATATTCAATCTTCAACATATCTTCGTTGAAATTCATAGACCTCAGCTCCAATATGATTTCTGGTAAGTATTCAAACACTCTATCATCTGTTATGTATTGAAGAGTTACGTTTATTCAATAAGACGTATCTTAATCATTAACTTTAAGACGTATCTTAATCATTAACTTTGTTATGAAACTAATGTTATTTGGTATTACAAGAAAAAAGATTAATGTTTTTCAACTAACAATAGAATAAGTAGAATTCTTGAAATTTAATTTAGGATGCATGGGACTTCCACGGGAAAAGATGGAACGGTTAATTGTTGTAGCGCCCTAATTTTTCTCAATTTAAAGCAATATTTTCTCAATCATAAAAATAATTTCTAATATCCATGAACAAAAATATTTTCATGTAACAATAGCGTCGAAGCTTAAAAAATAACATATTAGTCTTAAATAGAAACAAGTCAAATTTTCTAAAAATAAATACTTCGTTAATATCTTCTAAATGGGAAATAAAATCAAATCAAATCAAATTTAATAAAAGTGAAATGAAAATAATGTCATGTCGAATTTAATAGAAGTGAAATGAAAACAATGTTATACTACTGTCATTACGCCACTACCGGACTCTTTAGCTGAAAATATTTTAACGTTACACAATAAATAATGTAAATGCCCGTATAAAATATTTATGTATTGCAGCGTGGGCCTTTACCCAAAGGATCCTTTCAAATCTTAGACCCGTTATCGAGTCCCCGACCTGTACACTTGCACAAGATTTTCATAGATTGATAGCAATTAACCAATCACATAGCATATTGGATATTTCAAACTAACAAGTTACGCATTACGGAAAAAATATTAACAATTACATTTAATTGTCATATAAATTCCCAACTGATAAAGCACTGGAACTTTATAACTCGATTGAACTCAAACCTTGATTCACAAGGTTGCGCCTATAATATTATAACAATATTCTTAATACTCTCTTTGTTCCATTAATAATGACCTACTTTGATCAAAATTGTGAGAACTTTTTGGTCAAACTGAGTCATTATTAATGGGACGAATGAGTACTAAATAAAATTAAAAGACACATCTTGACCTCTCCTATTTATATATCCATCATATCACCATCTTTCCCTAGATTTTTGAGAAATCGAGACCACATGTAAAATACAATACATAATATTTACTAATCAGGCATATGCTTTGATTTAGAACAATTACCATTAGAGATGAATACTAATTGTATTAACAAAAAAACTACTTATCGAAATCGAAGAATATTTGGATTTTTCAAAACAAAAGAATTAACTATGTTCATAACAAATCTTCACAATAAACTTAGAATATAATACAGGAGAAACAAGTAATTCTTTACTGATTCAAATAAACAATTGAATTACCTTGTTTTAGAGAGAGTCTTCTTTTCTCCTTTGTAAAAAAGAATGAAAGTTCTGATGGGGAGGGGAGGGGCAGCAAATGGGTAGAGGGGGTTTTCTTTGAGAGTTTTAGATTAAATAGGATTAGTGGGTGATTAGGGTTAGGATTATATTCTAATAAAATAATCCTTACGTGAGAAATGAGAAAAAATCTCAATCATCCATTTTAATAAATCAATGGTCGTGATCTTCTCTACAAATTAACTTCCGTCTAAAAATTAACTTCTACATCCTTAAAATAATGGAAAATATTTAAATTTAATTTAAGCAATCTCAACCATTGATTCTCGATAGATTGATGGGCTAGATTCATTCTCATTTCTCACATTATTTCTTTCTCGTATGAATCTAACCCTATATATATATATATATATATATATATATATATATATTAATTCTAAATATCCTATATTAAAAAAATTGAATCTTTACAATTGTCGCTAAATGCATGAACTATCCATAAATTCTAAAGTTACCATCAAACTAAAAAAATATGTCTAGAATATACGATTTATTATTTTTATTCTAAAATTGTACATAAAGATCGAATTTGCTCTACAATATACGAACTATTAAATTATCTGAAATTTCCCAAAAACTCAAAGTCTACGTGGATGATTAATTGTAATGGAGACAACATTGAGTTTGCTACTTAAACAATGTCATCTTATTGGGTAAAATATAACTTAAACAATAATAAGTTCAGTATTACTGCCGTTTTTTATTAAATGAGACAATGTTATTTAAGTACACTCAACGTCTCTGCCATGGTACTTAATCGTCCATATAAACTTCTGATTTTTTTGAGAAATTTCAAAAGAAATTAGTAGTTCATAGTAAGGCAGGTTTTTAGTTTGTGCTTTTTGGATAATTCGTGTATTTAGTAACAGTTGACCTAAAAACTCAATAGGTTATGTATATGTTTTGCTAAACATTGAAAGCATTGTTGCAAGTGAAAATTAGTGTTGCAATGTCAAGCATGCTTTATACACGCAGATGAATTACCACAAGAGATTGGTACTCTACCAAGCCTTGAAGTATTTGATGTCTCATGGAATTCCTTATATGGCTCCATCCCGCATTCCATATTCAACACATCAACCTTGAAGAACTTAGATCTTTCGGGCAATAATTTTTCAGGAACTCTTCCTTCTGATTTGGGGCCTTCACTTTTCAGTCTTGAAGGCCTTCTTTTGGGTTCCAACACACTCCATGGCCCAATTCCCACCTCTATCACCAATGCTTCTAGACTTATCATTTTGGACATGTCCAACAACTCATTTAGTGGCTCCATACCAAATTTGGGTAACTTGAGACTACTAAAAAGACTTACCATAGACAGAAATAATTTGAGTAGTGGAGCACAAGCCCTAAATCAGGAGTTGACATTTCTCTCTTCATTAACAAACTGCCGATATTTGAAGGGTGTGGATGTATCTGATAACCCACTGAATGGCATCCTATCTGTTTCAATTGGAAATTTGTCCTCTTCTCTTGAGTATCTTCGAGCATCATACAACAATATCATGGGTGTAATTCCTTCTGAAATTGGAAATTTAATAAGTTTGCTTGATTTATCTATGGAAGGGAATCAGCTGAGGGGACTCATTCCACCAACAGTTTGGAAATTCACACAACTCCGAAGATTATATCTAAGTGGAAATCAATTGGTAGGGTCTATTCCTAACCAAATTTGCCAATTGAATAATCTGTTGGTGCTGAGCCTTTCTCGCAACAAGCTTGAAGGTTCGATACCTGATTGTTTGGGTGAAGGTAAATCCTTAAGAGAGATATACTTAGACTCCAACCAGCTCAATTTTACCGTCCCTCCTAATGTGTGGACTCTTACTGACCTTATCTATTTGAACTTGTCCTCGAATTATTTGAGTGGTCGATTGCCAGACCAGTTTGGAAAGTTTTTGAAAGCACTTTCCTCCCTGGACTTGTCCTCTAATAATTTTTCGGGTGATATTCCCTCAACGATTGATGGTTTTCAATCATTAGAATTCTTAAACTTATCAAGCAATCACTTCAACGGATCTATTCCTCAATCCTTGGGGAATGTTTTGCCTTTGAGTATATTGGACTTATCTTATAATAATCTTTCTGGATCCATACCCAACTCCTTACAACACCTCCGCTTCCTTATTGATTTTAATGCTTCCCACAACTTTGCCTTATGTGGTCCAATTAGTTTGGGAGTTCCTCCTTGCTCGAATGATAATGCTAAATCAAGAAACCTACTCATTGTGGTCTTAATGATTATAGTTGTCATTAATGTTGTGATTATCATGATTGTATTCATACGTAAACGAAATGAAAGTGTGTTCTCCACTGATACTTCATCAATTTTTGAATGGAGAAGAATTTCTTACGTTGAACTGGATCAGGGAACAAATTCATTTAGTGAGAGCAACCTACTAGGAAGAGGGAGTTCTGGTTCTGTATACGAAGCAACACTTTATGATGGGTTAAAAGTTGCAGTCAAAGTGTTCAACTTGCAAATACAGGGAGTATTGGAGAGCTTTGATACTGAAACTGATATAATAAGAACCATTAGACATAGGAACTTACTCCAAGTTATTGGATGTTGTAGTATCGCGAAGTTTAAGGCGTGGATTCTACCGTACAGGCCAAACGGGAGCTTGGAAAAATGTCTATATTCCGGCATGCATTGTCTGGATCTTATGCAGAGGCTCAAAATAGCAGTAGATGTTGCAGTAGCTCTGGAATATCTTCACCATGGTTATACTTTCCCGATTGTTCATTGTAATATAAAGCCAAGCAATGTGTTGCTTGATGAATATATGACTGTTCACCTTGCTGATTTTGGCATTGCTAAGCTATTCGGAGGAGGGGAAGCTTTCATCCACAAACAAACATCGGCCACCATGGGCTATGCTGCACCAGGTGAAATTTCGTAACTTAAATTTCGTCGAATTAATTACTTTCCTCGATTTTCTATGTTTTATGTAATTCTAACAAAATGACGAATACATGTGATACAATTAGAGTTGGGACCTGAATGGAAAGTGTCGACAAGTGGGGATGTTTACAGCTTTGGGATAATGTTGTTGGAGATGTTCATGGGGAAGAAACCAACAGATGATATGTTCGGTGGGGAAGTGAGCTTGAAAGAGTGGGTAAGTGAAGCACTACAAGAAAATGCATTAAATGATATTGTGGCATCTGCTTTGTTATCGAGGGAAGATCAACATTTCTCTACGAAGGAGCAAAGCTTGTCGTCGATATTTGAGTTGGCAATGAAATGCGTTGCGATTCCAGCAGAGGAAAGAATAGACATGATTGAAGCAGCGGCTACTCTGCGCACGATCAATGAAACAACTATATCTGCTATTGATAGCCATCATCCACAATATGCTTTTTCTGTTAGTATTCACAATAATGGAGTTTGATTTTTGTAGCAGTTTATGTGCTATGGCACTTTTCTATTGCTAAACATTATTGTTTAAAATGTGTATTCATATGTTTAATATGACATATCAAGATCTTTGACTTGTGGAATTCATCTTTTATCAATATACTTTAGATAGGTATACAAATTTGGAAGATAGCATTTCATCGAACAATGTATGCACATTTTAGCCAAACATTTCTTCTTTTTCAATGTTATTCCAACAGACCCAAACTAAAAAGAACATTCTAGGATGATAATTAGTGGAATCATGAGAAACAAACTCTTTTATGATTAGATAAAAATGGGCCCAAATTTTGAAGTCTTTCTCTTCAAAATTGAATACTTTCATCGTCTCTCTAATTGTTATTTATGTAAACAAACCAATTTTAATGGGCGGCCCTAAAAGGAAACAATTCAACTTTAGCGTGACGGAGTTGTGTAGAACTGTTTATCTTAGTTCATATCAGTTTATAGTTTAGAGTTCATTCACAATTGTATGTTCAAACAATGCACATAAACTGTTCAATGAAATGCATATTCCGGAAATATGTCAAACAGCGATTAGGAAGAAGGGATTAGCTGAAACAAAAGTAAACATTAACATTTTCATAACTATAATACAGTTTAGAGTTTTAGACTCATTCACAGTTATATATGTTTGAGAAAAAACAAATTGGTTGAACAATGCACATAAACTGTTCGATGAAATACCTATTAGGGAAATATATCAAATGGCAGTTTGAAAGGAGGGGTTTACTGTAGCGAAGTGATCTTTAACATGTTCTTAACTATAATACAGTTTAGAGTTTTAGATTCATTCACAGCTATCAGTTCCAGAAAGAAAAAAAAAAATACTATTTAGTTAAAAAATGCACATAAACTATTTGTTGAAATGCCTATTTGGATAATATATCAAACGGTGAATTGGAAGAAGGGATTAACTGCAGCAAAGAAATGGCAAATTTTCATTACTATAATACAGTTTAGAGTTTGGATTTCATTCACAAATATCTGAATTCTTTTTATATCGAAAAAATCATTATTCCTTTGATATTTCAAATATAATATCAAAGCATGTTGTCAATTATAAAAAGTTTGGATTTCATTCACAACTCCATTATTGTGAATCCTAATTATAAAAAGCATGTTGTGGACGACGTCTTTCTGAAGTAGCGGCTACAATTTTTGCATTGATCTTTCGTAGAGTTGTTGATGCTTCGATCATATTTATTCTTTCATTTGCTGAAACTGCTAAACATTTCAAAGCCATCTCAAAAACCGATGACACGCATTGCTCCTTTGCAGATAAATGTTGATCTTCTTCACTTGAAAACAAAGAGACATCCACAATTTCATTTGCTACATTTTGTTGCAATGCTTCATTCAC
Organism: Leonotis leonurus; assembly: GCA_026898415.1. Taxonomy (NCBI): domain Eukaryota; kingdom Viridiplantae; phylum Streptophyta; class Magnoliopsida; order Lamiales; family Lamiaceae; genus Leonotis; species Leonotis leonurus. Next base: position 655,209 of record JAPKLX010000003.1, on the reverse strand, counting down.
CCACCATTTTAAGCTCATTTCCCCACTGAACATATTATCCGATGGTTTCTTGCCCGTGAACATCTCCAGTAGCATTATTCCGAAACTATACACATCCCCATTTGTCGACACTTTCCCTTCGAGTCCCAACTCTAATTGTATTAAACAAATTCATTAATCATTTCATGATACATATAATAGATAACAATTAACACATTGACATATATGCTGTAATGGAACTTGGATATTTTTGTATTTTAAATTGGGGTAAAAATTAAAATATTCGGTTTTGTAAGTAAAAGATAAAAAATATCAATTTAAGAATAAAAAATTAAATTTACTTAATTTATAAAATAAAAGATAATTTGTCCACTTGCACGTAAGCACATTATCATGTAATGCGGGTAATTTTTTTATCTTTTATATTTTATAAAAGTGAATAATTTTTAGCATTAACACTTTTAAATTCATCACCTGGTGCTGCATAACCGATGGTCGCCAATGTTTGTGTTTGGACGAAAGCTTCTCCTCCCTCGAAAAGCTTTGAAATACCAAAATCAGCAAGATGAGCAGTCATGTCTTCGTCAAGCAACACATTGTTTGGCTTTATATCACAATGAACAACCGGAAATGTATGGCCATGGTGAAGATATTCCAAGGCTGCTGCAACATCTATTGCTATATTAAGTCTCTGCATAAGATCAAGATGCCTTCTATCGGAAGATAACCATTTTTCCAAGCTCCCATTCGACATGTAGGTAAGAATCAGAGCCTTGAACTCAGTGTTACTACAACATCCAATAACTCGGACTAGATTCCTATGCCGAATGTTGCTTATTATTTCAGTTTCGGTTTCAAAGCTCTTCAGTGCTCCTTGTACTTCCAAGTCGAACACTTTGACCGCAACTTTTAAACCGTCGTAGAGTGTTCCTTCGAATACAGAACCGTAACTCCCTCTTCCTAGTAGGTTACTCTCACTGAAACCACCCGTTCCTCGTTCCAATTCTATGTAAGAGATTCTTCTCCATTCAATCATTAGTGAAACACCCGGAGAGACGGCTAGATTTTTCAGAGTACGTTTCCTTACAAGCACAAGGATCACGATCACCACGATGACTCCTAAACTCAATGGGGGAACGATATACTTTAGTAATCGTATAACCTTCTTTCTCTTCGATTCATCCTCATTTTTCGGACAAGGTTGAACTTGAAATCTTGTTGAACCACAAAGAGCAATGTTGTGGGCAAAACATTGAGCAGTGAAGTTTCTAAAACCACCCCCATCTGGAACTTTCCCCTCCAATTTGTTGTAAGAAACATTGAAATTCTCAAGAAAGGGAAGGTTTTCTAAAGAGTTTGGTATGGATCCAGAAATATTATTGTGAGATAAATCCAATGTCCTCAAAACCCTAACATTTCCCAAGGGTTGAGGAATAGATCCGTTAAAGTGATTGTTTGATAAGATTAGGAATTCTAATGATTGACAACCATCAATGGAGGTAGGAATATCACTTGAGAATTGATTAAAGGACAAGTCCAAAGAGTTGAGTACCGATAACTTTCCGAGTAGGGATGACAGCTGACCACTCAAATAGTTCGAGCTCAAGTTCAAAATGAACAGATGAGTAAGATTCCACAACTTAGAAGGGATTGTGGAGTTTAACTGGTTGGAGCTTAAGTAGATCTCTCTTAAGGATGTAAGTTCACCGAAGCATTCGGGTATCGGACCTACTAGAACGTTACCGGTTAGGCTCAACACCCCCAACTTATTCATTCCACAAAGCTCCTTAGGAAGAAACCCTAACAATTGATTGAATCTCAAATAGATTGATTGGAGTTGCTTCAATTTCCCTATTGTTGGTGGAATGGGTCCACTCAATTGATTCCTACCCAAGTTTAAATGTAGCAAACTACTTAACTTTCCAATTCCAAAAGGAATGGCACCTGAGATGCTGCAGCTAAATGCAGACATATACTCAAGATAAGTTGATAGATTCCCAATTGAGGAAGGTAGGATGCCATTTAGTGGATTGTCTGATACTTCCAAATACTCCAAATACCGACAATTAGTCAACGAAGAGAGAAACGCCAACTCTTGAGTTGGCGATTCGGCTCCCCTCAGATTATTCCCCCATATACGAAGAGTTGTAAGGAGTTTTAAGCTACCAAAGTTTGGTATGGAGCCACTAAACGAGTTGTTAGCCATGTCCAAGTAGGTAAGTCTAGAAGCATTGGCTATGGAAGATGGAATTGGGCCATTGAGCTTAGTGTAACTCATAAGAATCCTTTCAAGATTGAAGAATGAATGCCCAAAGTCCGAAGGAAGTTTACCTGAAAACTCATTCATTGAAAGTTCTAACTCCTTCAAGGTTGATATGTTGAATATGGAGGATGGAATGAAGCCATATAAGGAATTGTTGAACACACTCAAAACCTTTAGGCTTGGTAGAGTGCCGATCTCCGGTGGCAATTCGCCTCCACAAAACGAGGTAAGTATTTTAATTTCATGTATGATCTATAGGGACAGGATCTGGTGAGAACGAGTCTTAGGTAGGAACTAAAACTTACGAATTTTATGTTGATGCATCACGTGATAATGCTTTTCTATGCATTAGTCAATATTTCAATGTGTTATATGCATAAATTTAATTCATAATTCATTGATTATACAAAGATCAGCGGTCTAAATTTGTGTTTAGTTCCTAACTAAGGATTTGTTCTCGTTTGATGCATTCCCATGATATAAAAGTACAAAGTAATGAAACTAACCATAGTATCTTTAGTTACTAACCTGTCAATTTGTTATAAGCAAGATTCAACACCTCGAGCTTTGGTAGATTGCGGAAAGTTGGGATATTTCCTGTCAACTTGTTATGAGGGATATACAAGACCTCGAGCTTTGGTAGATTCCGGAGAGTCGGGATACTCCCGGACAACTCATTATTAGCAAGGAACAACACCTCGAGCTTTGGTAGAGCCTCGAGAGTCGGGATAATTCCTGACAAACTATTGTTGAAGAAGCTCATAATTATCAAGGAAGAAATGTTGAAGATTGAAGATGGAATGCTTCCGGTTAGAGAAGCGCTACTGATGCTCAATCTCTCTAGTCGTGAAAGATTTCCTATTTCTGATGGAATTCCTCCTGAAAAACATTTGACATACAAAATTAATTTCGAACAATGGTGTAAAATCACACACTCTTCGTCCCGAAAGAGTATGATTTTTTGCCATTTAAGTTCGTTTCACAAAAGTATGACCTCTTCATTCGTACTTAGTTTTTGAAAGTTAGAATTGAGGTCGAGTCGAACTCAAACCTTATAATTTTTAAATCAACATAATTCGAATGTAATAGTATGAAGTTCAGTTCAATTTGATTACAGTTCTAGTCACATATGTAATAAGGGGAAAGAAATGAAAACATACTAACAATATAGATATATTTATATAAAAAAAATTGTCCGCAACCGCATTGAGTTGTCGGGACCTTAACTCCGCCCCAGATTAAAACCCGTGTCGTACCCAAAGCATCATACTCTTTCGGGACGGAAGAAGTATAGAGAAATATGTGTACCTTTGAAATCATTTGTGCTCATGTCCAATTGTGTAAGTATACTCAATCTCCCAATTTCACTTGGGATTTTCCCAATGAAATGATTGGAAGATAAATCAAGGAGCTTAAGGCCTTTGCATCTCCATATACTTGTTGGGATTTCTCCAGAAAGTTGGTTCATCAAAATCAATAGGGACTCGAGATTTGGGAGATTGTTACACATATCACTTGGGAGTGAACCTAATAAGCTATTATTCCCAAATCCAATATATTTCAAAGAAGACATATTGAAAATAGCACTTGGTATAGAGCCACTCAACTTGTTACTGCTTAGTCTTAGTATTTGAAGAGAAGAAATATTAGTAATCTCCTTTGGAATATTCCCACCAAGTGCATTGAAGTTCATATTCAAGATCTCTAGCTTGGAACTATTGAACAAAGACGACGGAATTGTACCTGAGAAACCGTTGTTGTAGAGATAGAGTTGCTCGAGCTGAGGTAAACTACCTAACCATTTTGGTATTTCTCTGGTGAATGAGTTCGCTGCGAGATTAATCACCTTCAAACGGCGCAGTTTAGAGAGCTCGAACGGTAAGAAGCCACTAAAATTGTTGGAACTGATGTCCAGATATCTCAGAAACGTTAGGTTTCCGAGATGTGGAGCAACAGTTCCAACAAGGTCGTATCCAGAGAGACTGAGAGAAGTGACCCTTTGGTGCTTGACGCTACAAGTCACGCCAATCCAATTACAAACCGATGTATTTTGCGACCAATTTGTGATCAGGGTAGCGTCGGGATCGGATAGGATCGAGTTTTTGAAGGAAACGAGGGCAAACATGTCCGTCGTAGAATTGGAAAGTGTTGTGCACGAGCAGAGTGCAAAGGTGTTTAGTAACAAGATTGAAAGAACAAAGGAAAAACAAGAATTCTCCATTGGTTTGCTATTTTTCTTTGTGATTTTTGTTTTATGAAATGCTACATAGGCATTGTCTTATATATAGATTTTAATGTGAATTCATAGTTTTAAAATTAATATAAAGAGATCAATCAACGATGAGGTATTTATTAAACTAGATCGATTGAATTTATTTATTAATTATGAGTAGGTAGTATATATTTGTTTTTGTCAACTACGACTTCTGGTTATTTTATTGAGTCAGTCTTAGAAATATATTTTATCGAGTCAATCGTATAAGTCTTGTGTTGAAGAATTATACCAGAAAAAATAAGAAAAACGTTAATTTTAGCCTTAGGAATAAAATAAAAATAGGTGGAAAATATATGATATCAACGAACTCAAACTTAAAAATTATCAATATAAATATCAAACGAGCCAAGTTCGAGCTCTAGTTCAAAAATAATGTTATCGAATTTTTCACGAGCTGAGTTCGAACTCAATAATTACATTTCAAGCCGAACTCGAACAGCATGTCAAAAGCTCGAGTCAAGCTCGAGCCGATCTCAAACACATTAATATTCTAAACGAGCCAAGCTGAGTAGTATTCGGATAGGCTCGTTTACACCCCTACATATGTGAATGGATAACATTTTTAAATATAAATTATGCAACATGATTAGTTAAAGTAAGACTAATTGAAAAGGATATGACGGTGAACATTATCTTATCAAGCTAATCCCTTAATTTAATACTCCCTCCGTCCCGCTAATAACGACCCATTTACTTTATACACGACTACCAAGGAAGCTTAATATTTGCCTATTACACAAAAAGTAAAAAGCATCCCATGTGTAATTTTTTTACTCAATAAGGAAATGAGTCATTATTAGTGGGACGTCCCAAAATGGAAAATGGGTCGTTATTAACGGGACGGAGGGAGTAATAGTTTTGGAGTCATAGTCAATCTTTGAATTGTCAATGTGAATTTGAAATGTGACAAGGACTTCCTCACTATTGACAATCAAGATATGTGTACTATGCATCTTTGAACTCCTAAATAAAGTCCACTCAACATCAATTTACTTATATACATGAGATGAGATTAATACCCTTCATGGTTAGTTGCAAAACCAAATTACTAGTAAAGTTTATTAATTTTCACTTTCCTATTAAATTTTATTGATTATGGTACTCTCTCTGTCTCACTAAAAGTGGTCAGGTTTGACGAAAAAGTTCTCACAGATTTAGTCAAATGTGACCACTTTTAGTGGAACTGAGGGAGTATAATTTAATATTTATTTTATAAAAATAATAATAAAATTAAAATTATAGTGATTTGTATATTTATTTGACTTTACATGGCGGCATTGACATATCAGCAGAGGGCACATTAAGTTGTGTTCGTTGTATGTGAACAATCCTACTAGAATTATTCTCATTTCTTTATTTTTGTTTCTTGCATTTTCTCAAACAGTTGTTGTGCGCACATTTGAGAGGAGAAGATCGTAACTTATTTAAGAACTAATGGTTGAAGAAAAAACCCATTCAATTGTTTGAGAATGAAATTAAAGAAGGCAGATGGGAGAAAAACTCATCAAATTAATCAATACATCTTTGATCTCATTCTCTTTTATTGCATTAATTAGGATTTAGTAATTCATAATTAGAAAATTTTAATGAGTTCCATAATTGGTACATCTTTAGTAATTCATAGTAAAATAAAAGTTAATTAAATGAAGTAAAAGTACAATTAACAACATGTTATCTTAAGCAATGGTTAGAAGCACTTCTCTTCTTAAAATTATCTAGCTCAGGCATTTCATCGAACAGATTGTGGGCTAAACACATTGCTTCTTTATAATTTGATCGCTCCCAATTTCTTAAGAATGTTCTCTTTCAAGCATTTCACCGAATATTTTCCGGGCATGAATTGAATTGATTGAAAGAAATTCAAGTTTGTTACCATGTGCTGAGTATCTGCAAATTGAATTCTAACAGAAGCATCAAATTGAATTCTAACAGAAATTGAAGCATCTGTGCTATACGAATCAAACAACATTACGTCGAATTCTAGCAGAAAGAGCACGTCGTGGACGACGCCTTTCGGTTGTAGCTGCTACAATAGTTGCATTGATCTTTCGCAGAGTAGCCAATGCTTCAATCATGTTTATTCGTTCTTCTGCTTTAAATACTAAGCATTTCATTGCCAAATCAAATATTGACGACACACATTTCTCCTTCGCATCGAAATGTTGATCTTCCCGTAATAACAAACCATCTTCCACAATTTCAGTTGCTGCATTTTCTTGTAATGCTTCACTCACCCATTTTTTCAAGCTCATTTCCGCATCGAACATGTCGTCCGTCGGTTTCTTCCCCGTGAACATCTCCAAAACCATCATCCCGAAACTGTACACATCTCCATTTGTCGACACTCTCCCTTCCATTCCCAACTCTAATTATAACACATGCATTAATTCATCATTTTGTTAGTAAGAATTATATCAATTTGAATCTTCTATTGTCTAATGTTATGATATATCTTATTGCAATAATAAAATAATAAGATCGTGACATGTGATATAATTAATAGTTTAAGATATAAACTATATATTTTTCTTATATTTATCACAAACTTGAAACCTAATCATATCATGTGTCACGATATTTTTAATGCAATAGGAAATGTTACATTTGATTACATTTGAGATTAGAAAAAGCATTACCCGGTGCAGCATAGCCAATGGTCGCCAACGTTTGTGTTTGCACGAAAGCTTCCCCTCCTTCGAAAAGCTTGGCAATACCAAAATCGGCAAGATGAGAAATCATATCTTCGTCAAGCAACACATTGCTTGGCTTTATATCGCAATGAACGACCGGGAATGTATGACCATGGTGAAGATATTCCAAAGCAGCAGCAACATCTATTGCTATTTTTATTCTTTGAAGAAGATCGAGAGAATCCATGTCGGAATATAACCATTTCTCCAAGCTCCTATTGGGCATGTATGTGAGAATCAAAGCCTTAAACTCTGTGTTACTACAACATCCAATAACACTAACTAAATTTCTATGTCGAATGGAACTAATTATTTCAGTTTCGGTTTCAAAGCTCCTTGTTGCTCCTTGTAGTTCCAAGTTGAACACTTTGACTGCAACTTTTAACCCATCGGAAAGTGTTGCAAGGAATACAGAACCATAACTTCCTCTTCCAAGTAGGTTGCTCTCACTAAAACTACTCGTTCCGCGTTCCAATTCTAGGTAAGAAATTCTTCTCCATTCAATCATCGGTGAAACATCTGCAAAGACTACTAGATTTTTTTGCATGTGTTTCCTTATTAACACGACGATGACAATCACCACAACGACACTTAAACCTAATGGGGGCACCGTATACTTTACTAATCGAACAACATTCTTTCTCTTTGATCGACCGTCAGTTTTAGGGCAAGGTTGAACATGAAATCTTGTCGAACCGCATAGAGCAAAGTTGTGGGAAATAGATTGAGCAGTGAAGTTCCCAAAACCACCCCCATCCGGAATCTTACCCTCCAATTTGTTGTAAGAAACATTAAAATTCTCAAGGAACTCGAGGTCTTCTAAGGAGTTAGGTATGGATCCAGAGAGATTATTGAAAGATAGATCCAATGTTCTCAAAGCCCTTACACGTCCCAAGGACTGAGGAATAGAACTGTTAAACCGATTATTCGATAAGTTGAGGAACTCTAATGATTGACAACCATCAATCAAGGTGGGAATATCACCTGAAAATTGATTAAAGGACAAGTCCAAAGAGTTGATTGCCTTTAAATTTCCAAGTTGGAGTGGCAATTGGCTTCTGAAATAATTCGAAGACAAGTTCAACATGAGAAGGTCGGTAAGAGTCCACAACGTAGGGGGAATCGAAGTCAATTGGTTGGAACCTAGGTAAATCTCCCTTAAGGATTTAGCCTCACCCAAACATCCGGGTATTGGACCCTCGAGCATGTTACCGGTGAGGCTCAAGATACCCAACTTAGTCATACCGCAAAGCTCGCTAGGAACAAACCCTACCAATCGATTTAACCTAAGATCGATGTGCTCGAGTGTCTTTAGTTTCCCGATTGTTGGTGGAATGGGGCCACTCAGTTGATTCCTAGCCAAACTTAAACGTAGCAAACTGCTCAAGTTTCCAAGATTGTAAGGAATGTGACCCATGATGTTGCTATCGAATGCACTCAAAGACTCAAGATAAGTGGAAAGATTTCCAATGGATGAAGGTAGGATGCCGTTGAGTGGGTTTTCCGATATTGTCAAGTACTTCAGATATCGACAATTAGTCAATTGAGAGATGAATGTCAACTCGTGAGTTGAGGATTTCGTTTCGGTCAGATTATTCCCCCACATGAAAAGTCCTGACATGAGTGTGAAGCTACCAAAGTTGGGTACAAAGCCACTAAATGAGTTCTTAGTAATATCCAAAATGGTGAGTTTAGAAGCATTTGTGATAGAGATCGGAATTGGGCCATGGAGGTTGTTGTAACTCAATAAAAGGCTTTCAAGATTGAAGAGTGAATTCCCGAAGTTCGAAGGAAGAATACCTGAAAACTCATTGAATGAAAGCTCTAATGTCTTTAAGCTTGATAGGTTGAATATGGAAGATGGGATGAAACCATGTAAGGAATTGTTGAACACAATGAAATGTTGGAGATTTGGTAGGATTCCAATCTCCTGCGGTAATTCACCTGCATGAGATGAGAAAATGCTATTAAGACAAAATGCTACTAATTAATGAATCACTTTAGTTATGCATAGAATGCATTGAAATGCCGATGTGTTAACTAATATTTGTTGACGTAATAAAATATTACGTGTAATGTATCAAAATAAAAGTGAAATGTAAAAGTTTTAGTTTCCACCAAAGATCTGATTCTCACTTAATCTCCCCACATAAAGGAACTCCTTCAAGATATATTTTCACTTCTAACATTTAGCAATTAAGTGAGAAATTTGTGTGTTTGTATAATAAAGAAATTTGTATAACAATATATAGAAATGTTCAAATTAATTAGTATCTTTAAACAGATATGATTCAATATTCTATGTGTCTTACGCTCTATATCCCGCTATCAAATTTATAATTTTAATTAATATTTATTAAAAATAAAAAATAATTAGAATATAATTAATCACAATGAATATATATTTGCAATTTTAAAATAATTATACATTGTTTTTTTTAATATGTCAACTTCAAAAATCAACTAAAAGTGACATTAAATGTTAAAAAATAATTATATACCCTACTTTATGTGATAAACTCTTAGTACTAAGTTTACAATTGAACAAAAATATAAAAAACTTGAAATTGAAATTGAAGAAAAACTAAAAAAATAATTAAAAATTTTGATAGTCGGGCATAGAGTGCAGGACAAAAAAGTAAAACGCTGAATCTCATCCATAAACACAACTATCTTTATATTAATATATACCTGTCAACTTGTTATAACCGAGATCCAACCTCACGAGCTTCGTTAGATTGCTGAAAGTTCGAATACTTCCCAAGAACATGTTAGTACCAAGATTCAACTCCTCAAGATTCGGTAGATTTTCAAGAGTTGGGATACTTCCCAACAAACTATTATTGAAGAAACTCAAGAGTTTCAACGAAGAAATATTGAATATTGAAGATGGAATATATCCGGTTAGAGAGGCGCTATTGATGGTTAGAATCTCTAGTCGTGAAAGGTTTCCCATCTCCGATGGAATTCCTCCTGAAATCATTAATTCATTTAAAAACATATATATATATATATATATATATATATCACCAAAATAAGAAACTAATCTTGAAAATAATTACTCTATAGTTATCATTTATATAGGGTAATTATCATTAGATAAGTATCATATCTTAGGTACCAAACATAAAAGTGTTTGTACCTCGAGAAAAATCATTTTTGCCTAGATGCAACTCTGTAACCGCGCTCAAGCTCCCGATTTCACTCGGAATTTTACCGTTGAAATGATTGATAGATAATTCGAGATGCTCGAGGGCGTTGCATTTCCGAATATTTGATGGGATTTCCCCAGAGAGTTGGTTCATCCACATCAATAGTGTCTTGAGATTTGGGAGATTATTACACATATCAATTGGGAGAGAACCAGATAAGCTATTGTTCCTCAAATTAATAAGTCTCAAAGAAGACATATTGAAAAGTGCATGTGGTAATGATCCACTAAACTGACTACTATACAATCTAAATATTTGAAGGGAAGAAACATTTGCAATCTCTTCTGGAATCTTCCCACTCAACAGGGTAAACCCTATACTTATAGTCTTGAGGGAGGAGCCTTTGCCTATCTCCTTTGGAATACTCCCACTCACCGGATTGAAGCTCATATTCAAGATCTCTAGTTTGGAACTATTGAATAAAGAAGGAGGGATCGTACCCGAGAAGTCGTTGCTAAAGAGATGAAGCTGCTCGAGCCGAGGCAAACTCCCCAACCATGTCGGTATTTCTCCGGTGAATGAATTCATTGCCACATTCATCACCTTCAAGCGCCGCAGTTTAGAGAGCTCAAACGGCAAGAAGCCACTAAAATTGTTGGAACTAATGTCCAGATATCTGAGAAACGTTAGGTTTCCAATATGCGGAGCAACAGTTCCTGCAAGGTCGTATCCAGAGAGACTGATAGCAGTGACACGGCGGTGCTTGACACCGCACTTCACACCTATCCAATTACAAACCGACGTGTTTTCCGACCAATTCGTGCGGAAGACATCATCAGGATCGGATATGATTGAGTATTCGAAGGAAACGAGAGCAAGCATATCTGTGGTAGTATTGGAAAGTGGAGCACACGAGCACAGTGTAAAGGTGTTTAGCAACAAGATTAATGAAAGAGCAAAGCACAAGCAAGAACTCTCCATCTTTGCTATTCTTTTCTTTCTTTCTTATTTTGGTTCTATTTAGTGGTTGATTAATTATGTGTTGCTTATAGATTTGTAATAAGAAAGCATAGTATTAATATTAATATTAATATATTGATGAAGATGTATTTAGAGTAGGTATTATTTGTTTTAGTCAACTGCTGTATTGGCTGATGAAATATGAATTTTAATTTTTTATTACTAAGAAAACCATAATTTTATTCATTTATTATACTTTTTAATATTTTATTTGTTAGCGGGTCAATTAAGAGTAGCAATAATTAAAAACAAGATTGAGACATATTACATATTATTATTATATATATAAATACATAATTACCATTGAAGTATATGTTCGCACGCGCAAATATATACTAGTAAAGAAAATTTATGATATAGATTCTTGTAAATAAAATAAAATCAGTCAAAGAAGGCTGTGTGCATATATATATATGAACTTCAAATAGGAACTCAGTCTTATATAGAAACTAATAATTTATTTGGACAGTTAATCTATGTATAATTTATATATCTAAATATCAAATTTGTACATCGAATGCATTGTCTAATGCTTAAGAAAATGTTATCAGGTGATGCAATGGATAGAATTAGAGTAATTAATTTTTACTGGAACTCAACCCTACGAGAATCCGGTCTAACATCAGCTCCTCGACTGAATGCACATTTCCTTGGAGGGTTAGGGACATGCCGAAATCATCAAGTTCCAAGCATAAGAATCCTTGTTCTGGACATGATCGAAAGTTTTACAAAGAAACACTGCCAAGAAAGGAATATAATTTTAAAAAGCATGAACACATCCAACATGGTACAAAGGAAAATAAATAGTACTCTCTTTGTTTTACTAATAATTATTCGTATTCATTTTTAAGATGTCCTATTAATAATGATTCTTTTTTTAGCTAAATATTAGTAATACATATGTTATTCATTGATTTTCGTATAATGCATAGTTATTGAGTGTTGTTTGATTTTCGTACAAAAAGTATATGTGTCGTTATTAGAAGAGAGGAGAGTATATAACTTCACCTTTCACTGAAGCAATTTGTCGAACACCACAAGTGCAACATGATCTTAACTCAAACTACAAGGTGAAAGATGCAAAACAATACTTCACCTACTATAAACAATCCCAAACTATATATGTAAATATACCACGACATCACCACGCCTTCTACAATCCAATCAAACTCAAAACCCAGCTCTCCAGTATCAACACATCCCAATTAATTCTAGCAAACATCTGCAGAATAACTGTTTCGAATTATTCACGTTTCTGGGCTTGAACCGAAAGACAAGTTGTCTTGAACAAAAACGGTTTCAATGTTGGTGTAGAAAAGTAGAAGATAATGAATGGAAGAGCCATAAATGTAGCCGCGCAATTTTGTTGTTCTTTTAATTTATCAATCTAAGTGAGTCATTTTATCGAACAGCTTGCTGTTATTGACTCTATATGTAAAACTTGGCATTGTTTATTTATTTTTTATTATTTACCCAATAATTAATGTAGGCAACAGTGATTTGTTTTCTTAGGAAATTGAATTAATTTGGTTTTTCTTTTCCATATACCCACGTGTGAAATATAGCTATACAGTCATCTCAAAAGGAAAAATATGTTGATATATAGAGAGAGAGCTATAGAGTGTCGGTGAAAGCTTCGTTCTTGTGTCTTGGGAGTCAACAATGGAGTCCAAGCTTCTAATCGCGGGGGTTTTGATGACGATTTTAATGGCGGAAGGAGTGACGTCATGGACCGGCGAAATCCACGGTCGCGTGGTGTGTGACGTGTGCGCCGATGCTTCCATCGGCCCCGAAGATCACGTGCTAGCAGGCAAGACCCTCCGCTTTCCCCCAATTCCCCATTTCAGATTTATTTTCAGCTCCGAGTCTCGATTTCATGATTCTGTGGATAGTTGATTTCAATTTTTTTCTACTGTTGTAGCTCAAATTTTTTATTTTTGAGTTGAATTTAGCTATTGAGTGTGGGTAGTTGATTGGATGAGGAAATTTCTCAGAATATGTTGAAATTAGGTTTCCCTAGAGCCAGAAATCTGGTTGTGAGTGTTGAAAAGTACTCATCTTGAAGATTTGGGGCGTCGTGTAGTGTTGTATGTAGTAATTTGTGCATTGCTAATTATCAGAATCTGAGGTAATGTTTCAATGATAGCTCTGTTTATCTTCCCTTCAAATTTGCTTCTTTTATATCAACTGATGAAGTAAATCACTGGCCATTCAGATTCTGTTTATATATCTACTGTAATATGCAGGGTGATTATTCATGAGGCCTTGTTTGGGTTCGTCGATTCAAAGTTTGCTTATGCTGAATTTTCCTGTTGAGTTCATGATTCTTATTTGACCAATGAGTAATATAAACAGTTCCCCAGCTTGTCTCAGTTACTTGTCTATGAATTGGTTTTGTTAAAATCTTTGAAGTGGTGTTGTTTTGTCCAAGTTTCATAAAAGCAAACGCAGAAGGATAAGGAACAAAATGCCGATGATATAATGTAGAAATTTCTTGGAACGTGAACTTGTGACCATCTGTTGAGCAGTCTGTATCTTAGAGCACATGATTGTGTCATTGTAACCAGTCTGTTGATTTCTACTTGGGAGGAAGTTATGGGATTGATTCCTTTTCAGTGTTCTCACCCGTAGTATCGGTTTATGGAAGGAATTTACTTTCGTAAAGTAGGATATGATGGCTTCACTCTTATATGAAAAGGTTTTGTTCATAATAAAGGAGTTGTTAGCATACCATGCTTTCGTTGTCTTCTCCTATTGATTTACGAACGAGGCAATTCTCACTTATTACTGATGATTGCTTTGAATTCCCTTTACACACCATGACTAAGAGCCTATCCCGTAGGGTCGATTTAGTGAGTAGCCACAGTACTGATTAAGCGTAAGAAGCCGTACTAGCGTTGGAACTGGGGGAAGTATACAGCAATGACAGTTCTTTTCTATTATACTAGTATTTCTATATATTAGATTAGATTAGATTAGTTTAGATTAGTATTAGTTAGTGATCCTCGCTTAGTTAGTCCTGTCTTTAAGATAAGACGGAATCGTTTTGAAATAAACTATAAGGATGTTTAATCACAATTGATAGAGCAATCTTTAGTTCACGACATGACAACCTTTTTGCGTTCCTTGTACAGGTGCTGAGGTGGCAGTTCTCTGCATAACCAAGTCCGGGGAAGTTCTGAACTATCAGGCGTTCACAAACTCAAACGGGATATACAATGTGGCGGAGACAATGCCAGAGAGCGAACGTTGGGACGCCTGTCTAGCGAGGCCGATCAGCAGCTTTCACAGCCACTGCACCCATCTCGGACATGGAAGCACTGGTGTCAAGTTCAGTTACACTCACCCGTCCGGGTATTCTCATGCTGTGAGACCCTTCGTTTATCGCCCAGCAAAAGCTCCTGCATACTGCATGTAGGAATGGTTATGGGATATGAGTATATATATATAACCACTTGCAAAGTGTGATTTCATTTTCAGTGTTGATGTAAGCATTGAGATCTGTCTATGTATGACAGTATGAGCCCAGTTTTGCTGATAAAAGATTTTAAAAATGGTGAATTTATGGATGAATACTAAACCACATGAACCCAAAATATTTGATTTCGAATATTAACTTATGTACGAATATATCAAGTGAGATTCAAACTCTATTAACTATGCATTCTAGTTAAGTCAAAACATAATAATAAAACTCTTGTCAAGTCAAATCGTAAATCATTTTGGTGAATGGATGAAAAAGTAATAAATTTTTTATTTTAAATTTTTTAACTAACATAATAAATTAAAAAGTGAAATATAAACTGTAGAACATAATCATAATTATTTCACTTCTTACCTTTACCTTTAATATCCAATTATTTCTCTTTTATTTTAGGACCAACTTTAGTAGCAAAAGTCAGCTAAAATAGTGTGCATGTCTTATCCTAATGTATGGAGGTTAAAATTCAAAACAATAGTGATTATGTAATTTAAATTTATGTAATTCAAATTATTTTTTTAAAAGCCAGCTAAAATTTTGAAACAACATCCCAACATCTCATATGTTGATACTGTGTGATGTTTGGAATTTGAGAACTCATCACAAATAATAATAATAATTATAACAATAATAGTACAAATAATTTATAGTAAAGTCAAAACAAGAAAGGGCTTGAAGGTTGTAAAGTTTACAAAATTCAAAATATTATTTGTAATGAAATAATGAAAGCACTAAGTTATCGTTATTTTGAAATAATTGTCAAATCTTGTTTTCAAACTAAAAGCAAATTTTACCATTTAGAATATAAGCATTATTATACAATTAAGAGTTGGACAATTGGTGCAGTAAACAGAATAGTAGCATAATTTTTTAATCATAAAAAAGTGATTCTTTTAATGTTTTGAAAATTAACATATAACTTTTAAGTAATTATTAAAATATGCATCAAAATATAAGAATTAAAATATAATAATTGAAATTTAAATAAAAAAAATAAAAAAAAGATTCCACTTCACTGACACTGTATATCGAGATTCCTTCGACATTCTCCATTTCCAGCTTCAGTCTATCTCTCTCCTCATCTCTCTCTATCTCTCACACATACACATGAAATACATACATATATATATATGGATACACGATTGAGCACACATACGTTGCACTTAACTTTCCTCATTTTCTTGAACTCTCAACACTAAAGAAAAGTACAGAATTTGCAGAGAGCAATGAAGAGTAAGAGCAGTGGCAAGGTTTCGCGAAAATGGGTTCCTATTTTCTCCATTTGCTTCTTCTTCCTCGGCATCATCTTCACAAACAAGTATTATGCTTTTCCCTTGATTTTCTTTCCAACCTCTGCAAAACCCACGATCAATTAATCCCAAGTTTATTAAATCCAGATTCTGGGTTCCATTGGAATCCAACAACCAGTTAATAACTCAGAAAAGAAGGGACCAGGAGCTGCAAATCGTGTCCGAGGACTGCAATGCTAGAAAAAAGGTCCAATCTTTACAGATGGGTGTTTCGATTTTACTATTGCAGTCTTTAAAGATTCAATATTGTTTCCTTTACGCTTTGGTGTCTGATTCTTGTTTAGAAAGGAGGAGGGGATAAGGGCATGAATGTCATGAATGAGGTGTACAAAACCCACGAAGCAGTTCTGTGAGTTCATGATTCTTTGATAGCAAAGGTTTGTTTAAATGTTATGTTGTTGGAGTGAATGAATGATGGGTGTTGATTGGGAATTGAATTAGGTCACTGGACAAGTCGATTTCAATGCTGCAGATGGAGTTGTCTGCTTCGAGGAGGGCTGAGGAGGGAGGGGTTAATAGTGGGGGGGCCTCTGTGGTTAATGAGGAGGGGCCTCTGCCTCTTAGGAAGAAAGCATTCATGGTGATTGGTATAAATACGGCCTTTAGTAGTCGAAAGAGACGTGATTCGGTCCGAGAGACTTGGTTGCCTCGAGGTCTATTGCAGTTTTTAAGTAGATCTTTACACTTTGTGCAAATGTGGTTGGTTGATGATTCGTGTTCGGTTTCTCAGGTGAACAGCATCGCAAATTGGAGCAAGAAAAGGGGATCGTCGTGAGATTTATGATCGGACATAGGTCGATCCTTACACCGTTACACGTTTCTCTTCTCGTGTCTATTCACATCAATTTTCACAATGCATGTATGTAGTAGTAGTCAAAGTAGATGCACTATGTAGTCTTGATCTCACAGTTGCACTCAATTTCGCTAATCTTTATCGAGTTCTCAAAACATGTCAAGATCAAGAATCATAACTATAGACATTAGGCTGTTATAAACTTATATGTTAGCAATTCCATTCAAGAAGATTAGATTATATGTTCTCTGCAAGAGAGCATCATTCCCAGTCGAAATAGTTGCTAAAACGAACGTCTACTTTCTTGTTTTTACGCAATGCAGTTAGAGATATATAGTTTTAAGGCCTTTCACCTCTTTCCATGGACTCATATTGAAGCATAACATATCAAAAGCTCATATCTTCGATTTCTGTTTACACTCCGTTGACACGAATGAACTGACTGGATATATATGTTATGCTCAATCCAGCGCCACGTCAAAAAGTATACTAGACAGAGCTCTCGACGCAGAAGAAGCGCAGCACAAGGACTTCCTAAGGCTGGTAACAGCCTAACCACCCCAACCTTTCTTTTTGCAAGTAGTTCTAATGTTGTTTGAGACATATAAGTGCAGTTCTTGTAATAAACTTAGGATCATGTCGAAGGATATCATGAACTCTCAGCAAAAACGAAGATTTTCTTCGCCACAGCAGTTGCAAAATGGGATGCTGATTTCTATGTCAAAGTTGATGATGATGTGCATGTAAATTTAGGTAAGCTCTACCTCTTGTTGTAGATGGACTCTCTATTGAAAGTAATGCATTGAGGGTGTTGTACCTCAGGTACGTTAGCAGCGACGCTTGCTCGCCACCGCTCCAAGCCAAGATCTTACATTGGCTGCATGAAATCGGGACCGGTGCTAGCGCAGAAGTAGTGATTTTGAGCTCTTGTTTCTTGATTTATTATGTGCTCTTTGTGTTGATTGGATTTGTGGTGCAGGAATGTCAAGTACCACGAACCGGAGTATTGGAAGTTCGGGGAGGAAGGGAACAAGTATTTCCGGCACGCGACAGGGCAGATTTATGCTATTTCGAAGGATCTAGCCACCTACATTTCCATCAACCAGTAAGGATTTCAAGCTACTCTCATCTTCCCTTTGTTTAAGTAACATATTTTAGCTTTATGGAGTAATCATAGAATAATTTGTTACGTATTTTGTCATTTTGGTCCGTACACGAATTTGTTACTCGATTTTCTTTCATTTTTGGTAGGTGGACTTATCTACTTTAAACACACAACTTAATTAAATACAATAGATCGAGTGAGACTCAAACTCCACTCAACATACAATATAGCTCGAGTCAAACTATTTTCTTAATACGCATTGTCGAATGAAACTGAGTAACAAATTGGTGGACGAAGGGAATAAAATAATACATTTTAAAAAAATTTGACCAATTTACCCTCCACCTTGATTTTGGTTTAATTTTCATGAGTGTGAAAAATGGGCTGATACAGAAACCTCGTGAATTCGAATTTGTGGGATTTATCTGTTAGTTGGTAACATACGAATCTCGAGAATTTGAATTCACGGAATTTGGGTGTTTGTATGTTGTAATATGGACACACAAATACCGCAAAATCGAATTCGCTCGATTCGTGTTTGCATTACCTAATTTTGCATATGAACACACAAAACCCGCAACTTCAAGTTCATGGGGTTCATGTGTTGCTTTATAAATTATATTCACACACAACCACGCGAGCTCGATTTCACATATTTCATGGGGTTTGTCTATAGTGCTCTTTTGGTGCAAACATTAATCATTCACTAATTGTCACAACTTCAACACCTTAGGCCTATTCTGCACAAGTATGCGAACGAAGATGTGTCGCTCGGTGCTTGGTTCATCGGTCTTGAAGTCGAGCACATCGACGAGCGCAGCATGTGCTGCGGTACTCCACCAGGTACGACACCATTGCATTCGTTGAACGAGCTTTGATTTCAAATGCAGAAATAATTAACTCGATTCCTTTGCAGATTGTGAGTGGAAGGCGCAAGCAGGCAATGTATGTGTAGCCTCGTTCGACTGGAGCTGCAGCGGGATCTGCAAATCAGTCGAGAAGTTGAAGTCGGTACACGAGCAATGTGGTGAAGGAGATGAGGCTCTTTGGAATGCTTTGTTGTAGTCTTGTAGGTTTACTTTCAAGTTAGAAGAAAATATGATTGCAAAGAAAAATAAAATGCAACAATATATATAGGTTTGTGATTTAATTTGTATTCTTTTTCTACATTTGTAGGATTGTGTTTTAATTTATTAATTTCTTTTTTATGCTTAGTTTAAATGGAAAATTGTAATAAAGTTTAGGATGTGGTATGTTTTCAGTTATACATCAAAATAATAAGTAAAATACATAAATTTTGGTTTCTATCTGAAATTTGGTTCTCATCGAATGATATTCCTATAAAAATTACATAATTAATTAACTATTTGTTAGGCCCAAATTCATGAATGCTAAAGATGTTGGAAAATCAAAATTTTGAGATTCTTGTCTCACACAAACATAGATATACCTATTTTTAAATTTATTGTAATAACAATTCAAAATTAATTTATCTACAGGTACTTGATAGATTCAATTTTTAGAATATTAAACTAATATTTCTATCATTAAAACGGTTGACCGACCATCAGAAAGGTCACTGCTAAGCAGAATTATGATGGGGAAAAAATCGTCGTTAACTAAAAACACAATTAGTGACGAATGTATCACCTGTTAAATACCTTTCTGAAAACCATCTCCAGCAACGGTACAAAAGGTACTTCCTTCGTCCATCTAAAAGTGGTCACGTTTCTTTATTGAGTCGTCCTATTAAAAGTGGTCACTTTCCAAAAAATAAAAAATTTTACCTTTAAAATACATCACTTCTACTTGTTTAAAACACAACATTTTACTTTCTTAGTTTGTACCGGATCTCTTGTGACTGCATTTAGCAGGACAAAGTAATATTATTAAAAGAATAAAAGATGAATTGTATGAGGGTTTGGAACATTTTCTTTTGCCTAAAAGTTGGAAATAAAAAGGTACAAATAAAGGTCCACTAAAAATGCAAAATAATGTTCCCCATGATAAATAGAGGTCACTCAATTTCTTTTTTCATGGAACTTCATGTATTGTCTATTTCTCTATTGACAATATTGCTCCATACCTCTAATATTTTATAGCATGAGCAAAGACACTATTATTATATATGTAAAGTGCCCAACTTTTTCACATTCTTGTTAATTACTCACTAGTTTTCCATACCTTCTTTGTGATTTGGATATAATAAAATGATAAACCAATTAAAGTTGGATCTTGTTTCTAATGCTCTATATATATATTAATCAAGAATATTGATTATTTTGCTTTGAATGATTAGTTAAGGAAGGGGGAAGATTAGGCACTAACAAAATTATAATATGATATATATGTGTGATGGCCTAATGGTAGAAGCTTAATGTTCGAGACAACAGATCTCAGGTTCGAGTTCTCCACGACGCGACCTTGTAATTGAAATTTAATGTAATCCAATTACCCCATAGATCAAGCTGAAGTTGTTGTATTCTAACTGAAACATTTTTTATTGCTTGCAAATGTGAAAGTAGGCTAATTAATAGCATAGCATAGGCTTATAGCTAGCCTCTTAGTGTAATTAACTATTTGGTAACAAAAACAACTAATCTTACTTGCCCCATTTATTAAGTTATTTGGTCTATAAAAAGATAGTTCTCTTTGAGACAAAGAAATTCCAACACACTTCATTATCCAACTCTCACATACTCATCATTTTATTTAATTTTTGTCCAAGATGGTTATAAGTTGCTTTCTTATTTGAAAATTATTACTAATAGCAATACCCTAAACTTGCCAAGTGTTACTCATGCCCTATTTTGTGATTCATTTGATTAAATTGTAACCATAAACAATTCAATGATAGAGACTTGATACAATAAAACATAATTTTGAAAATAAAGTAGTTCCTCCATATATTTTATTAGAGGTGTTCATATGAATAGTACCGACGGTAATATCAGAAACCGTAATCGTTCTCGACAATTCAGTTCCAAATTGTAACCGTGTAAGAAATTGTTCGGTTGCAATTCTAAATATTTGAAACTGTGAACTCGTGGTTCTAAACAGTTAATTCCTCAACTTTTTTTTTAATAATTTTTTGCATCCCTAATTCAAGTTTATTGTTTATATTATATAAAATCATAAATTATAATTTAACTAATTAATTCATATAAAAGCATACATTTTTAAGTCGTGGTTCGAAATTAGAACCGCCTTGAACAGTTCAGATTCCGAACAGCATATTGTAATAATCACGATTCGGTTATAATTTCGAAACAATGAAACCATGAACACCTCTATATTTTATATGTACTTATTTGTTCGAATCCAATAACTATATTTAATTATATACTTGGTAGACTTTATAAATAACATTTATATTATATTTTGGAACTAATATCTACAAGACTCCAAAGCAGTAGTCTTACTAAATTTCTTTTAATTCCCACCTCAATACATATAAACAAATTAGTTATCCCTAGAAGAGTTGAATAATTTTTGGTGTGGAAGAAATTCAAAGGAGAATTACACAATTTTGAATTGAATTCAAGAAACTAGTGAGTTTCTAACTTAATTCTTGCCCATATATACAATACCCACCACAAAATGACCAAATTAATATTAAACTAGAAACCCACCAATATTATAGTATTACAACCGTGGTTCGTAGCAGACACAACTTAACGTGTACATAGTTTATAGTTTATATGACAATGTCACGTAATGTTATATCAGCACATGAGACATTATAATTTTATTTTTTTATTTTTATTATTTTGTAGTAGTATTAAATAATATTGAAGTAGGTAATTAATAAATTCTAGTCATATAGATTACCTTTGTTCACTTCTTTTTCATAACTTCAAATATTTGTGTGTGTATATATATATATATATATATATATATATATATATATATATCTCACTCTCTCAAAATCAAATCTTGATGTCTTCACTCTTCACCACTCTCTTCTCCATAATTCATCACAAAAGCGCACACACTAAAACACAACACAAAAGCAAAGATTGAAACAAACAATCAAGAAAAGAGAAAATGGGGATTGCAAAATACAACGACGAAATCATCCACGATCAAAATCGCATTCATTTCTTCCCCATTTTCTGCCGTTTATCCATCAAAGACGTCAAACTAAACACAGTCTCCATCTCCGCCGTCTCCGCCGCGGCGGCGGAGGCGGAGCCTTCCTCCCCTAGAGTAACATGCACGGGCCATGTCAAGCGGAGCAACCGCGTCACCGCCGCCCCCACCACCACCTCGCACCACCACAAACCCAGAAGAATACAACACTTCTCCACCAAAACCCTACTCCCAAACCCCGCCACCGCCACCCCCGCCGCCGCCGCAGCCGGAAGCAGAAGCTGCGGCGGCAACAGAGACTCGAGAAGGCCTTCGGTGAGAAAGAGTAGCTGCGATCAAGATTGTGTTAGGGTGGCGGCGGTGGACATTAGCAAGATGGATCCGCCGCTGCCGGTGGTGAAGAGGGCTCCCCCGCCGCCACCGGGAAACTGCTCCGGTGAGGCTAATCTTTGGAAGAGAAGGTTTAAGAATGTGAATAGTATGCAAATTGAACCCATTCATTTGCCTAGCAAGAATTTCCCAACAACATTATAATTAATTAATTAATTTGGAAATCCAAAATATATTCATTGAGAGAATAATTAAGTTTCGAGATTTAATGTAAATGAATCAATTCACAATACTATTTTATTTTTTTATTTATTTCTTCTTCTTTTTTTCTTGCTTTCTGTAACAGAAGGGTTTTTGAGAGTGATAGTCAAGGTTTGATCATTGATGTTTCGGTTCAAATTAAGACTGTCCCACATTTTGAAGAAATATATATATAGGACTTTATTATCTTTTCCTATTGTTTTGTGTTTATTTAATTTCTTTTTTCTTGATAAGGGTATTGAATAATTATTTATAAAATTTGGTATTATATAATGAATTATAGATTAATATTTATTTGAAATTTTAAAAATTACATATCATATTTTTCGAATTTATCAATATAAAACTCAATTAAAACTAATTACATATTCTAATTGGATTCCTTAATATTAAATATAAAATTAAAATTAAAGTAAATAAAAGGTTGAATAATTAGGATAAAAGTTTAGGTCAAAATTCACTCTCTAACTTGCAATAATCATCATCATCACGCGACACAACGTTTTTCAAACCAAAAAATATATTACTACTATTAAAATTTAAAACCCACCAAACAAATAGTTTCTTCGATTAAAGTCGTCGACTTGAGAATTTTATTCACGTGTTGAAAATGTGAAAAGCACAAAAGGAAATAGCACATTGAAATAATTGAACAAAATAAATCATACTTAAAACCGCTGCAAAGTGGAAATAAACCCAAAAAAAAGTTGTTTTTTAGAGTCAATTCATAATCCTCACACAGTTTGAATAAATAATTACCGAATAATAAATCAGTCGAATTTTCCTAAAAGTTAAAAGTTAGGTACCAAACTTACAAAAAAATTTAATAATAATAGAGGACGCGTATATTAGTCTAGTGGTTGTTTGGGGTTCGAGTCCTCCAAGACAGCAGTTGTCGATATTTTAAGTTCTAACTCAATAAAAGCTCATTTGATTGTTAGTTCATTAGATAAACCAAAACTCAAGCCTCAAATCAAACTTTTATTTTCGAGTTGAATGAACCTTGCTTTAAATAGTTCGCGAACTTTACATACGAGTCAATTCACAAGCTTTTTCAATTAATAGAAACATGTATAATAACTCAAATAATTTAATTAATGAACTTTCAACGAACTTAAACTCAAATATTTAACGACTTTGAACGGATATACCCGAACTCGAGTTCGATTTTTGTTTATCAAGTTGAACTCGACCATGGTTTACAAAGCTCCAACCGAGGTCAAGCCAAACTTGAACATTCAAATTTATAAACAAGTCGAACTCGAGAGTGACAATATTCAATTCAATTATAGCTCTGAGCGTAAGGCATGAAGCATCAAAGTTCCTATCCAAATTCAATATACTATCTAACGATTCATTAAGTAGAGTCAATAAATAAACCATTTCAGTATATGTATATGAAGCTAGCTACTCTCTCATAAATTGCTATAATAGCGCTAGTAAGTAATCAAATGTCAAGGATCTTTAAAGCAAAGGACCAGTTTGCCGTGAGAAGTGGGTGGAGTTTTTATATACAGATTTAATCCGAGCGAAGAGTGGGGTGAAACAGAAATCGTTTTCAAGAGGTTTGTGATCAGCTCTGATCTTTATAAGGAGTCCAAATCAACTTACTGACATCGACATCAAGACCTCCTCGGCCTGCAGCTTTGAGATGGCGATCGAGGACTTTTGGGTCCGCACATATGACATGCTGTCCCTTCCGGTATTGGATCAGCTCTAAGCTCTGAAGGGTGGCTAAGATATCCTCAGCCTTGATGGCTGTCATATCACTGAGCTCCTGGAAAAGCAAGGAAAGAGTTGATCATAAGCTCAAGCGGGAGTTAAGCAGTAACTATCGATCGTAGTGTTGGAAATAGAGTTGGCATGTGAATGTACATGGTCAAATTTGATGCTTTTTTCGACATAGCTATATGTTCCAACGTAACTTAAGATAAGAGATCAAGGATGCAATAAAGAAGAGAAACTCGAACTTTAACAATATGGAATTTCGAACACACGGCAGTTAGTTGACAAGTTACTATATAAAATGAATTATTTTTCCATTATCTTTTAGTGCCGCCACCTAGAGATAACTGTTTAAGTTTAAATAAACCAAGTAATCCGAACCTTAATGGAGATGTTGCCTTTATGCTTTTTCAGTATATCTAGAAGAATTCTTGTCCAGTATCCTCGATAGCTCAACAAGCCCAGGTCCGAGAGGGGTCGTTCGGGTGTTCCAACTTTAGCTTCCTTCTTTGAAAGTTCATAAGCTGCACCAGAATTTTGCAGTTAGATAAGCAAATCCGTACAAATGTAAGCTTGCCACAATACATTATAGCAATGGGTGGCATCCAAACTTCTCATCAAAACATCTTTTCATGTTTACGTACATGTTATCAATGAACTTCGAGATTGCTACCCAGAAAATCGACAAACCTATCCAGCTTTACAGTTAGGAGACATCCAAGAGGCATTTACATCATTCCGAATTTTGTTCTCAGAATTTAGTAGCAGACATGATTAGATTTTTCATTGCGCATTTGTATTTACCCTTAGAGAATTATCCTATTTGTTGGGGTATATAAAAAAATAAAGGCAATAATCAATTCTCTCTTTTTTGCAGGGGCCTTGGGGTATAAAACAAAGGATAAAGGCCATTATCAATCCTTTCCTTTTTGTAGGGGCCTTGGTTGTATAATAAAGGGTATGTCAACATCAAGTTCTACTAAAGTAGATACAGTAGAAATTTATCTATTTTACTGGAGCGTTTGTTGGGCAGGACGATATCCGGACAGAATGTGGTTCAGATGTAATTTCCTTGTTTTCTGGTTCAATAGAAGTTCCTGTTTTTACCATATTGCTTATCCTGAAAGTTCATATATATATAAGTAGTTGAACCCTTTATCCAACAAGCTGACTACTATCATAGTGATATGTATACATTAACTTCCATAAAAATAGAGCCTATAGAAAATAAGCAGGGTGATGAATAATGAGCTTACAAAATGCAATCAGAAACTTCCCATAGCCTTTTCGTTGATAAGGAGGAAGAGTAAGAATACAAGCTAAGTTGTAAGACTCCTCTGATTGTTTCTCCTACACAAGGAATGAAAATGTTAATGGAAGTTAAATATCCTTACTGGCAAATATGTCCAATTCTTTTTCTACATATAAGTGCTTAAATAATTAAATTTATAGGAATGTTATGACATGATAAAATCTGTCGCCCTAAATGACTAGTGGGAAATAGCATATGATCAACGATGACACAACTTAATGAACTTGCTAGACTCTGATTCCTCGATTAAAATAAAAATGTAATGAATATTCTAATATCATGTGTCCATTAATTGACTTAGATAATCTTTTCTTATGTTTAGATAGGTATTCCTTTCCTCTTCCTCCGCCTCTTATAGTTCACTGGCATAATGGGCTGATTATGTGGTTTATGTACATATCCCTAGAGTTGGGACTTATTTAATTCAAGGATGGAGTAGTTGTTTAGTATGGTAGGATTTTATTAAAAATATGGCCTCCGGGTTTGGGCAGGCTCTCGACTGTAATAAGCTTTTAAGCTAGGCAGAAGAGTTCTTGAGATTTCATATTTATTTGACTATTGCTATAGTTGATGTTTCTTCTTTAGTAGGAGTACTAGTGTCTATGTACTATCGCCGACTTCATCAGAACTCCTCTATCATAAACAATAATTAGGGGTAATACAAGATGACAGCAAAAAGTAAGACTGATTTCTAATGAGAAAAGGTTACCTTGGAGAAGTAGCCCACCATGTGACATCCCCGATCATCGCATTCACATAGAACATAAAATAGAAACAAGTCTACGTCATAGTACAGGGTCTTGTGATCAAGAAACAGCTTGGCCAGATAACAAAGGTTCTGCCCATAGATTTTGTTCTTTTTGCCATCAACCTGTTATAGCAGATCGCAGTTAGATTATGGCTTTCTTTTTAATTTTACCAACTTAGGAATTTCAGACATTTGACACGCAGTTGAAAACAAAATAAATAGATAATGTAAGAAACTGCATATGCTAAGAACTTCTTTTTGCGATGAAGGAAAGAGCTATTTCATAGTTGATAGTTGTTTTTTCCAAGTTAAGTTCCGAAATGAAGCAAAACTCACCTCAAACATTGACAAGGTCCCATTTCGATAGATTTCATCACCAGGAGGATGCTTAAGATCGCATTTCTTCTGCAAATGGAAATATGAAATATTGGAACTACATAAAATGCTAGATTAAGAAACAATAAAGCATGTTCTTTGCATATCCCAGTATTTAGAAGATTCATCAGAAACATAATCAAATGTCCTAGCTCCTGAGTAGTTGACAGATTAACAAAACATGCAGGGTCATAACAAAGGGAGTCCAATTCAAACTTAAATAGACAAGTTAATGAGGATAAATGAACAGCTGATAAAGAAAGCTTACCATATGCCTTTGAAGTTGTTCTTTGCGTTTCATGAAATTCAGGCAAAATTCACAAAAGAACAGCTTCGTACAGTCGTTGTATTCAGGTGGGAATGGGGAGAAGTACCAAGTCTCAATTTCATATTTTCCAAGCTCAACTGTTGCAATATTTTTAACTTTTGTAAATTCTTCGTGTTCCCGCAAGCTAGCAGCATCAAGCTCCTCATGACCCTATACAACATCAACCACAGGCTGTGAAGCAGGGAGCGAAAAGCTTCAATCTGTTAGAATATATGATATTCTAACTGTACCAAATGAGAGCTCACAAGCTGTACCAAAGAAGTTACTTCACATAAACTTGATTGGAATACAATTTTACCCATTTCATAAGATACCGTTTTGAAACAATTCTATTATACAGCTTAGCGTTCCTCCATACCAAAACCAGCACTAAATCACACCCCAAATCTGAAGCCCTCGAACCCATACGACACAGTCGAAACCCGCACTGTTTGTACATAGTCATTTGTCGAGGCATGTGTATTCAAATACCAAAGGAACAATGCCTCAATAATAAGGAAAAAGTAGTTCGATAAAGAATGACAAGAGCATGCAAAACAGGGTAACAATCACAACTGTCATATATTTCTTAAATGATTAATGAAAAGATTAACAAGCAGTACCTCTATATGCGTTTCATCGATCTTACGCTTCTGATGACGCGTCATTTTCAAGCCTGTTACCTGAGATATTATCACATGATCAATTCTCAGCTGAGACATTTTTAGGTCAAAGACTGTGTCAGAACTACAACCTCCTAAAGAAGAAAGTTCTGATCTCTAAGAATCTCAATTTGAACTCGAGCTTATTCGGCTGGAAGTAATTATCTTAAGTGTGGAAAAACAATCAATAACTGGAAAGCAAAGTTATGAGCAACATATTACCTTGTCCTCAACCTTGTCATCCGCATCAGTTTCTACGGAGCCAAGATCAAGTTGATCAAGGTCTACCCATTCATCTAGCCTACGGTTGACTGCTCAAGAACATAAGAAAGTGAAAGAAGAATAACTCAGAGCAACAAAAGAGCAATCTTATCCCACAAAAAATCATATGTACACTAAAAAAGAACTGTATATGGCAGAAAGACAGGAACCCAAATCGCATATACACTTCTATTCAAAATTGAATTGGCTGTTCATCAAAGTCTAGTTCCACGAGTTCAACAATACATAAAAAGGTACAAACCACGTGCAATTGCAAAAATATTTCAGCAACGAACAATGCATCAATAAAATAGCCATTCGCATTGAAAATCACTAATTAGCACAACTTCCTACTTAATCAGGGAATGAAAGAGGTAAAAAAGAGCTATTCTCACATTCAGTGTAGTGAACATAGTACTCATAATAGCTAGCTCCACATGAGAAAAGCTTGCGGCGCTCGATGACCTTCACGGGGTGATACTTGCCATCGCGCCACCGGCAATTGACGCGCGTACCGACCTCCAACGGCTGAACCGAAGATTTCCTCCTCGGATACGCGTCGAACTCTGGCGGAATAGCGGTGTCCACGTCAGCCGCGGCGGCGGCGGATTTCGTGTTGTCAATTGAAACCATTTCGCCGGTTATCTGGAATTGCAGATTGGGCAAAATAGTGAGATTTATATATTTTCAATTAACCCCTCTTTAATTCTCAAAATTCCATTTTCATCCTTTTTCCTTTTCTTTTAATGAATAAATAAACTATTTATATTGAAACCTAAAAGAGGAAGCCTCACGACTTCTGCGCTGCGCTTTCTTCTTCGTCATCATCTTCAATCTCCTTCTTCCTTTGCAGAGTAGTATTCATCTCTTGTTCAATTTTATGTTTTTTCTATAATTGCAATATACAAAACAAGAATCTTGATTTGTATCGGTGGATTAGCATCAATTCGGGTCCATCCCAGTGGTGGCAAAGTATAAGGTAAAAATCTTATTGATTCGCGAAGAACAAAGAAGCAGAAATGTTTTTCAGCTGCAAACGATTCATGGATAGTTCTGGGTCGGAGATGCTCTGCCATGTAAATAATTAGAGAAAGTTGAGATGGAAATTAGAGAAAGGGAGCTAAGAAAAATCAGATTTTTATAAAACTTTGAGGAAATCTTCCTTGTAAATAATTAACCCGCCAACTTAATCACAATATGCTAAAGTGGGTTTGTTTTTAGTGTTATGTTTTTGCTGATTGTGAAAGCAGCAGCATGACTTGGTTACAAAGTTTGGCATTGTCTTTTCAATTAGTGTTTGCTTCTCTTCTGTTTTTGTATGTTGACAGTGGGCTGTGGGCAGCGGGTATGGGTGTGATAGTTCTCTGGTTGGATAATTGTATTTCTAAGTGATTAATCTGAATATAATGTGTTTGTGTGTGTGTGTAGTATGCCCAGGCAGAGTAGGAAGTGCTTGTCTCTTATTGTTGTAGTCTCATTTTTTATATATATTGTCAACTTTTGTACCTAAAGGAGAGAAGATGGTGTTGGTATGGTGTCTATTGAAAGTGGGTGTTGATAATTGTATTTCCAAGGGAGTAAACTGAATTTACGGTGTTTGAGTGTGTGTATGTATGCACAGGCAGAGTAGGAAGCTTTTGTCTTTAATTGTTGTAATTTTGATTTATTTGAGTTTTATGTAGCTAAAGGAGAGAAGATGGTGTTGTCGGATGAGGAAATTACACGGCTTTTCAGGATCCGGAAGACATTGATGCAGATGCTGAAAGATAGAGGTTACGGTGTGGCGGATTTTGAGATTGAGATGACAAAGTATCAGTTCATTCAGAAATACGGCGAGAATATGAAGAGAGAGGATCTCGTTATTAACAAAGGCTTCCGTAACAGCTCTGAACAGGTCTGTCTTTAGTGAAGACTCTTTCTTTCCTACTATTTTTGGATTCTTGGAGATTTTCGCAAGTGGTCTTTTTGTGTAGTTTTTTGCAATGTGTTGCTGCAGAATGTGATTACCTAATATGTGCTATTGAAAGATTTCACTTACTATTTTATACAAGATATATGATTGCGTAGTGTAGCAATGCGTGAAAAGGAATGAGTAGAAGAAAATATGTTATGATTGCGCCTGATTTTCTTATGTGAACTTGAGTGTCGATAAAGGGCTTTATGTTTTGGTCCTAAATGTGAAGTTTTCCAACAGCTGAGAGCCTGAGATACTAAAGCTTGTGCTAATTAAGTTTCTCGATTTCTTGTTATTCGTTAACAACACAGAGCTGGCCTTATATAGAATGTTTATCTGAAGCAGATGGAAATATAACGATTTTTGAAATGTTGAAAATGCTTGATTCAGCCCTTTAACCAATTTTTCTTCTGCAGTTGTATGTCTTCTTTCCTGAGGAACAGAAAGTTGGTGTTAAGACAATGAAGACTTACACCAATCGCATGAAAGAAGAAGGTGTACATCGGGCAATCCTAGTGGTCCAGCAGAATTTAACTCCGTTTGCAAGGACCTGCGTCAGTGAAATATCAGCGAAATTTCACTTAGAAGTTTTCCAGGTCATTTTATTTCATATACTTCTTCAATACTATTTTATCTTTGTTGGACATTGATGCCCATTTTGGGCTATAAAATACCTTTTCGTTAAACAAGCTATAGCTCTTGCTGAAGCATATATTCAGCATTTATATTAATTAGTGCTCAAATATTGTTTTAAATGATTAATTTGGTTGTCTCTTTAAGGATCGATTTCAATAACTCTTCGATTACATTCAAGATCTTGTGTATATTGTTGAAGTAAATATTCTGCTGCTTTACAGTTGACCTTCAAGGAAACTTACTTTAACTCTCTGCAAGAATACAGGAAGCAGAGTTGTTAGTCAACATAAAAGAACACGTTCTAGTTCCCGAGCATCAGGTGCTCTCGGCTGAAGAAAAGAAGACGTTGCTGGAAAGGTACACCGTGAAAGAAACACAGGTTAGTTTTCAATAATCATCGCGATATGAGCATGTAGAATTTAGTTGTGAATTACTGTTGTGGGAAAGAATATAGTATCATAGATTCATAATTACTCCACACTAAGTGGAATTTCTCATGTATTACCACTCAAGTTGCTATTTGTAGTGTTACTTTAACCCGAAAGCAGCTGCTCTCTCTTTTTAACTTTTAATAGTTCATCCCTTGACTTTCATCAAACACATCTATCAGTCTTTCACAATTTTTTGTGCATATCATTGCTAAAGTTGGCCTTTTCCGAGTAGTCGGTATCATTCCATCTACATTTTGGCTTGTACTTTTGTTGTTGGACCAGCACTATGAGTGGAGCTTCTTTACTCTTCATCCATTGTGCATTGAAAGTTCATGATCTTCTTTTTAGCACTAATTTTATAAATTCGACGATTCGTAACCAACTGATGTTTAAAAAGGAGAACGGTAATGATGCTGAATTGGTGACATTAATATAACTGTCACGCCCCCGTTTTCTTTCTTGTCATCACTACATCGGGGATCAGAACTCATACTTTTTCGACACTGATTCCATTAATCCGTTTCTTGGTGCACCCTCGTTGCAGCTGCCTCGTATCCAGATAACTGACCCGATTGCAAGATACTATGGGCTCAAGCGCGGACAGGTCGTGAAGATTATTCGACCGAGTGAAACTGCTGGACGTTACGTGACGTACCGGTATGTTGTTTGAATTACTCAAAGGGTTTTGTACTCGGTTGATGGTGTAACATAATGCTGCAAGAGGAGGAGTATAAATAGTGGTTCAGTTTGTGTCATTGAACACACTATGAACATTTTCTTTGTGTGATTTGATATATTGTAACTTCAGTTTCTTAGATTTGTAACTGTTGAGACCAACTTTAAATGGATTGGAACATTGATGTTGTAATTTAATCTATTAGCTGCATTAGTTGCATATAATATAATGAATCATAATTTTTAAAAAATTAAATAAAAAAAAAAAACATACACTTCCTCTATCCCGCTAAAATTGTAAAATTGTCAATATTTAAACAAATTACTGTGTAAAATCCCTCATCATCAATTTCCCTTTGTGGAGGGTTCACTTCGATCTGTTCGAAGGTGTAATTCGAATAGTTGCCTTCCTCGTTTTTCATCGTCAAGGGGAAGGAAGGGGTGATAGGCTAGCCATGCATCCCAAGCGCAACCCTTGCCCTTGTCTTGATCTTCCTTGTATGAATGCACCGTACGAGTGAAACGGCGGATGTTGCATTCCATTGAGTAGAGAGGGAAGATGCAGAACACGAATCCAATCATGATTGAACTTCAAGAAAACATTGATTTCTCGATCAAACTTTCGTTAAAAGTTGCGTTATTTTCTTATTGAATTCCGTCTATACTTTAATACGATGCTTATTGTAAGTTTAACAAAATTTATTTGAAATTCATCCCCCGCCAATCATAATCATTTTTTCTGGGTCCGGCATTGATCACACATAGCTGAATGAATTGACAAAAAGAAAGCACATTGTGAAGAAGTGTGATTGAGATTTCAAATTAATGTAGCATAAGAAGCAATTGAAACCAAGTTACATTTGAGTGAAATTCAAGATTATTTACATATTGAAAAGTATTGAGAATAAGTGGAGGAGATAGCATGGTTTGGTAATGAAATGTATGTGGGAGACAGCAGAAGCACACTAGTAGAATTGAAGTTGATAAATGGTTGTATTTGTATGCATGTGATCATGTGCTAATGAAATGGACCACTTTGTGGGACAAAGCGTGTTTCTTTTTCTTTCTTTTCTAGCTATATCCAATCCCTACGGTTGATAATCGCACTTTTGCTTCAAGTTTAGTGCCTATAAATACTCTGCAATTCCATGCAGTTAGCTTCCATCGAGAGTCTTTCTGTTAATTCTGTGTATTATGGCTTGTGATGGAGTGTTCAGTGTTGTTTTCTTTGTGTTATTGGGAGCGGTGATGTCTTCTGCTGCTAGGACGCTTCTAGAAGCTTCCACCTACTATCCTAGTAATGGTTATGGCGGCGCCGGAGCCGGTGGTGCTGCGGTGGAGCATGGAGGGTATGTTGGTGGAGGCGGCGGTGGAGCCGGCAATGGTGGTGGTGGAGGAGGTGGGTATGCTAGTGGTGGATATGGAAGTGGGGGAGGTCAGGGTGGCGGTGGTGGTTCGGGTGGCGGGGTGAATGGGGGTGGAGGGGGTGGAGGTGGCGGCGGCGGCGGCGGCGGCGGCGGCGGTGGTAGTGCTAGTGGGGGGCATGCCGGTGGGTATGGTGGAGGCGAGGGTGGAGGTACCGGAGGAGGATATGCGGCGGATGGAGGATACGGGGGCGGAGGCGGCCACGGTGGAGGAAGTGGGGCTGGATCGGCCGGAGGGGTGGGAGGTGGTGGTTATGGTAGTGGCGGGGGCGTCGGAGGTGGTGCTGGTGGGGTCCACGGTGGGGGTTATGGTGGGGGCGAAGGAGGTGGGAATGGCGGTGGCGGTGGATATGCTGGTGGGGTCGGGGGCTCGAGCGGCGTAGGGTATGGTAGCGGGGAAGGTGCCGGTGGAGGTGGTGGTTATGCTGGTGGGGCCGGGTCGGGCGCGGGAGGCAACGGACACGGAGGTGGTGGGGGTGCCGGTGGTGGTTATGCCGGTGGGGAAGGAGGCGCTGCGGGGGGTGGAGGACACGG
>JAPKLX010000003.1:590382-621404 GCA_026898415.1 Leonotis leonurus | reverse complement strand
GCCGGTGGGGAAGGAGGCGCTGCGGGGGGTGGAGGACACGGCAACGGCGAAGGTGCCGGTGGAGGTTATGGTGGTGGTGGCGAGCATGGCGGCGGGTATGGCGGAGGCTCCGGCAACGGTGGTGGTGGAGGTCACGGTGGCTATGCCCCATAGGAGTTTTGTTTGGCAAAAAAATGATCGATGCTAATGCAAAAGATTATCAAAATTATATATTGTATGATGTGTTGCTTATAAAATGCTTTATTCAAAATTATGCTCATAAAGATGTATTAATGCATTGTCAATATTTGATGAATCAATATTTTTCTTTAATCATTATGTTTTTTAATTTGCCAATATTTTATATTCTATTGTGATTTTACTACTGCATTATATACTGATTTATTGCATTTGTACTAATATTGTTAACTTTCATATATATATATATATATATATATATTAGCTTGATGGGTATTTGTTATGAATATATCTTCACTTGTTCATTGATCTTGTTATAACGAACGTAAACAAGATGTATGGAACGTTAAAGTTAAACAAACACATAATTTTAATAATTAAATTAACCGTAACAACGAAAAAATAATTCGTTATTAACATAATATCCAAAAATAAATATATATTGTTATTATCAGGGGATATAATAACTTTTTAAAATGCACAAACGCATTATTTATTTATCTTTTAAACTTATTTTACGAAAAAAAGAAGAAACAAATGTTTGCTAATAAGAAAAAAAAAAAAATTTATTTTATTATTTAATTAATATGGGTCAGGTGCAATGCACCGATCTCAGCTAGTATTTTCCAATAACCGGGTTTCACTTCACTCGCACTCTCTCCATTTATTAAGCACGCCTCTTTTGTCTCTAGAAAAGCGAAAACACATTATTTCAAAACGGATCCAAATAACGAAAACTGACCCAAAATAATTAAAAATTTGCCCCAAAATATTTTTAGCCCCAAAACCGGAATACGAACCCTAACCCTAGCCGCACCCGGGAATCAACCATATGCGTTTAATCTCTCATCTCCCTCACCCCTCTGTTTGAATCTGCGTTATCCGCGACGGGAATTGAATTTTCTGTAGCGTGTTGTAGGGTGAGTATTGTTTCTAGGGTTTGTTTGTTGTGGTAATGGGATGCTGCGGGGCTGGCTGTAGTGGAATTGGACGGTGGGCTTGATGACTGGCGGCAGATGCAAGAGGCGGAGGAAATCTATGGCGGGTGGCGGTGGTAGGGGCGCCGCCGTAGCGAAGAGAATAGATTCGGATTGCGGCAGCCCTAATTTGAAGCGGGAATTTACGGAAAAGCCCTCGTGTTATTCGGAAATTACGAAACTGCCCCCGGGTTGCGGAGTTGAGATTGATCTCTACACTCAAGCGCGCAAGGCGCTCTCGTTTCGTTCCCCTTTCGATTCGGAGGACTCGCAGGTGCCCGCCGCGTTTGTTTACAGTGCCAACAGTCTGCCCAGTGGGGTGTCGCATTTTCTGAGCAGGCAGTCGGATAGTAGGAAGCGGCACAAGAAGTTGCAGTCGAGCTCGGAGTACAAGTCCTCGACTCCGGGAAGGTCGCGGGGGAGCAGCTTCTGGGCTGAGAATGAGGAATATTTTCGAGAGCTTACTGCTGATGATGTTGAGAGGCTTGAGAGGGTCTCGAGTGTTGGGTGTTCGACTAGTGAGAGGTGTTTCTTAATCCCTTCTTTGAGTAATGATGAGCATTTGTGTAACCGGTATGGCATGATCAACGGGATGCTTTCAAGAGCTTGTCAGGGCATCTTGAACCTGGAAAGTAGTGCTGAGTTGGACCCTAGTGTGAAGCTCGAGCAAGAAGAGAATGGGCCTTGCTTTATGGACGTCGATAGTGATGATGAAGTAGAAAGAAAAGATTTGGAAACTATTGAAGAAAGTAATGATGAAACAAGATCGAACAGTGAGAGAGTGACTACTTCTTATTGTGGTATAGAGTGGCTTTTAGGTTCTAGGAGCAAGATTTACTTGGCAACAGAGCGGGTCTCCAAGAAACGGAAACTGTTGGGGAAAGATGCTGGGTTGGATAAGCTCCTTGTGGCTCGCCCTGTTGAAGGCTCAGAGTCTGTATGCCATTATTGTAGTTATGGCGACGTGGGGAACCCCTTGAATATGTTGATTAAGTGTTGTTCTTGTGGAATGGTAGTCCATCAACGGTGTTATGGAGTTCAAGAAGATGTAGATAGTAGTTGGTTATGTTCATGGTGTAAATGGAAAAATATTGTGAATGTGAGCGTAGAAAAACCATGTTTGCTTTGTCCGAAGCAAGGGGGTGCCTTGAAGCCTGTCCAGAAAAGGGGACTTGGAAGTGAGGAAGAGGAATCTAAGGTGGAGTTTGCTCATTTATTTTGTTGCCTGTGGATGCCTGAAGTTTATATTGATAATACCCAGACAATGGAGCCTATTATGAATATGATTGAAATGAAGGACACAAGAAGGAAGTTAATTTGTCATTTGTGCAAGGTTAAATATGGTGCCTGTGTCCGGTGCAGTAATGGTATGTTTTGCTGCTTTCTTATATTAGAGGCCCCTACGTTTCTTTGTTGGATGGCAGGATCAAGAATGTGGTGTTTTTTGTAACCTGTTGATGTATTACAAGTTCTTATATCAGGAAAAACAGGACTCGGTTGCTGTTGTTTTTATCATGTTATGATTAATTTCACATATTTATGTTATCCATAAAGGTTCTCCCATGTTCTATGTTTTTTTAATTTGTATTTACATGAGATAATAGAACTTGGAGATGGGAGTTTAATCTGCCTTGGTGTTATTCCAAACTTATGCAATGCAACATTTCAACATTCTCTATGCAAATTCACACAAATGTGAAATGACAATGATGGTGCACAGAACCTCTAGATATTTATGTTAATATGATCTTTATGTGTTGTTACCCTGACAAGTAGGGTGGTTAAAATATCGAGTTGGTCGATTAATTTTTCCAATATTATTTCAAGATTTTGCAACAAAGTGGCATCTCAGTAACATCATTGGCTGCCTTCGGAGTTCTTGATATTAAAATATAATAGATATTATTAACAGGAGAATAATATAGGCTTTTCATGCATTAAGGAATGAACTATCAGCGCAGTTTCCGCTCTTTACTATCTGTCCATTATTCAACGTGCATTCCTGTGATGGCCAATCCATTTGTTGTATTGATTGACGGTATCATTTGGACTATTAAATAACTGGAAAGTAGAATCTACTAAATAGTTGGCAGTGTGGTTACTATTTAATGATGTTTCGGCCACCCATGAACATATGAAAAGAACATAGACAGTTTGTGCAGCCAATATATGATTTGATCGGTCGGAAGTTAAAGCTTAAGGGATTATAAATTCAATTTCCACAGAAAACATCTGTGGGCTAACAGGCTAAATTAATTGTTAGATGTGCATTACTCCTTGAGCCTTTATAAAATTTTGAGCATAATATATCTCGCATATATAAATATATATATATATGATGTGTTCAATTAAGAATTAAGTATCATGTGCTCTCTGGAGCTTCATAATACACAGCACAACCAGGAGCTATTTAATTTATACTGAGAGTATTTTCAATTGTATAAACTTTTGGTGCAACTTGCATGCTGGCCCTAATGAAATCTGTACGGTTAAAGCTGAACTAGTTTAGGGACTGGCTTTCCCCTGGACAGCTGTACAAAAGTATTGAATAACTTTGTTTACTGCATGAACTGATATAGCTGGTACATCGGTTAAGGGATGTTGATGGGGATTTTTGTTCCATCTTATGGCTTTTAATTTTAATAATCTTTTGAAGACTTATTTTGGATTCCTCTTATCCAAGAGATCTTTATTCTGGGTACTTATTAGGCCTATCTGTTTTGGTGATCATGATTCCTTCATATATCCAGGTGTTAGTATGCTAATTCGGTTTGTTTCTTTTGGTGTTTCTTAGGATCTTGTAGAACATCTTTTCATCCCATTTGTGCAAGGGAAGCAAGACACAGAATGGAGATATGGGGGAAGAGTAAATCTGAAGAGGTGTTTCTCTTTCGGTCTTGTATATTTTATGAACTTTCAGTTAGTCAAATGTGCTTGTGAACTTCTTTGTGCTTCTCTAGGTTTTTCGGTCCATATTTTCATATTCTGACTTCTTCAATTCTTCCATTGATATCGATTTATGTGATATCCTAGGTTGAATTGCGTGCTTTTTGCTCGAAACATTCAGAAGTTCAGTGTGATAGTGGCTGTGAAGATACTGGAGACTTTTTATTGACAGGTTCCGCTGAAACAGCTGATTTATATCTCCGCAAGCTGCACGACATTGTATTGGATGGAGATAACTTGCTAGGTAGTGGTGGTTCTGT
The DNA here is from genome assembly GCA_026898415.1 of Leonotis leonurus. NCBI lineage: Eukaryota > Viridiplantae > Streptophyta > Magnoliopsida > Lamiales > Lamiaceae > Leonotis > Leonotis leonurus. Next base: position 617,044 of record JAPKLX010000003.1, on the reverse strand, counting down.
CTCTCGTCCAGAAAATGGAGGGTTGCTGCATACTGCTCTTAGTTCAGTAGATAAGAATGGCAATGAGGATGTCGATGTTTGCAGTCCTCTCAATTTCTCTATGATTCTGAAAAAGGTATTGAGATTACCAAGAATGGTCAAATATTTATCTTTTTTACTTTATTTTATCATGGTTTTTTGGTTACTTTTTGTTATGGTACTGAAATCTATATTTTGCTTCTCCAGTTGATTGATCTAGGAAAAGTCGATGCTGAAAATCTGGCCTCAGAGATTGGTGTTTCTGCGGATTCATTGAATGCAGTAATCACTGTAATATTTCACTATAGTGGCTGTTTCCCTTTTAATATATTTCTGGTTTTGGTGAATAACTGAATTACAAAGCTGATGTGCCATTTTGCTTTAGTTAAATGTACTAAATAGAGTTTGTTAAGAAATTTGTTTTCAGAACAGTAATTTATTTGCTGAATATTACCTTGCTGTCTCTACTTCCTCCCTTACTTATTGTTTCTGATCTTAATTCTTTTTTGTGCAGGAAAATAACATGGTTCCGGAGTTGCAATATAAATTACTGAAATGGTTGAAAACACACGTTCATATTGGAAACCTACAAAAGACTTTGCAAGTGATATTTAGATCATTTTTAGGACCAAAATCTTTGTCAGATGTTGCTGAAGGCGCTGTTGATGTTTCACTTGAGGAGTCTGGTATTTCTGATGCTGTTCCAGTTAAATCTGTGCCACCTCGAAGAAGAACCAAAAGCAGTGTTAGGACTGTGACAGATGACAAGTCATGCCTTTCAACGGACATGACTCGTGAAGAAACGACAGAGGGTGATACTGATACCTGTTTGTCTCTTCTTGCTGAAGAACACTCCAATAGCGTTCCCAGTGAGTCCTTGCTTGATGAGTCCAAGAAGGTATTGTTACCATTTTGTGGTACCTTGCTTATTTGAAAGTATAAATTAGTGAAGTGCAACATTCATTATAAGTTCTCATGAATTTTGTTATACAATGAAGTATGAACTTGTATCTTACCATCTCTGTAAGATAGTTCTCTATATCCAGTGCATTCAATATATATATATATATATATGTAGGTATCCTGGGTTATTCAGATATTATATTCTCAGTTCCTGGCCAATATGATTGAATAATGTAACTCTGTTTTTGTTGAGATATGTGGCCAGACCCTGATTTGTCTGTGCACATCTTTTAATTTCCTCAAATGAACCTCTCAAGCTTTTGATGTTCAGTTCACTTGCATACTTTGGGAATCTTTATGCATTTAAAGATTTTACTTTATGGCGTGCAGATTTTGCATGATCCTGAGCAGCTCAAAAATAATTCTGTTATAATTGAAGGTGCGTTGGTTGGTCTTGCGTTTAATAGATTGTTGATTAGATTTAAATGACCGTATTAAGTTCCATTTTATTGTAAGTTCGTCTGACTATAGAGATGGAAGCAATCTCTGTGTCTGCTGTTATCAAAAAAAGAAGAAAAGAATGTGACTTACAAAATTACGTACCTTGTGTATTGTGATATTAGCTTCATAAGGCTTTCGAATCCAGTGTCACTTTGCATCATTTTACTAAATTGTTCTTTCATCTTGGGTTCCTGGAGTTCCTTGTTCAGTCGTACCTTGTCTGGATTCTTTAGTAACATACGTGCTTATACTTTCTCCTACATTGACAGATGAACTAAGAGATTTGGTGCAGTGTCTCTCTGAAGATGGCCTGGTTGGGGAAACTAAACAATCTCAGCCGATGGAGGCCTGTTCACTTGTTTTCAGGTAAGCATGCTTATGATCCCTTTTTTAGTCTCTAAGCTCAGGTTTCCTTGAGTGCTGACCTCTGTCTGCATTTTTTCTTGTAGAAATGGGGAAGTAAACCAGGCTTCATACATCCATCCATTTATCTACAGTAAATTGATGCAGACCAAGAGTGACATGCTTGAAAAAGTTGCATTTTACCAGTCTGCAGGTATTATACCTGTTTGATTTCCTTTTAATTATTTGCCTGTTAAGTTCAGGTGATTGATTACTTTGTTGACAGTTTTGAGAGATCGGGAAGTTTCACAATTGAAAGCATCTTCCAGTCCAGGCCTCTGTTGTAATAATGACAACTTGCAAGCAACATCTTCTGACTGGAGTTCTAGATGCAAGGCGAGGAACCTGGGTATATTAATACTATCTCCTGGAGATGAAGTGGAAGGGGAGCTCATATATTATCAACATCGACTCCTTTGCAATGTTGTTACAAGAAAACGGAAAACTGGTATCTACTCTAATCTTGTTAGGATTATTTTTTCAGTTGTTTTTTCTTGTCTATTTCGGTGTGTGTGGCTGGATCTGAATCTTACTTACCTCTTTAAAACGATACTGATTTTTTTTCCTTGCTTAATAAACTTGCAGATGATTTGATTTCAAATGTTGTTAAAAGACTCCCGCAGGAGATAGATACTGCAGGAAAACAAAAATGGGATGCTGTATTAGTTAGTCAGTATATTCATGAGCTTAGAGAAGCAAAAAAGCAGGGGAGAAAAGAACGTCGGCATAAGGAAGCTCAAGCTGTACTGGCAGCTGCAACTGCTGCAGCTGCCGCTTCCTCTAGAATATCGTCAATTAGGAAAGACACCTTAGAAGATCAACATGAGGTATTTTCTTTCCTACTAAAAATGCTCTGATTTTTGTTGTTTGCTTACTTTGAAATTTGCTCATTTATGTTTTATCTTCCAGGATCTTCTAAAGAACGGTTCATCTGATGCAAGACCTGGGTTCTACTCCAAGCTGAATCCTCGAGCAAAAGAAACTAATTCTAGGTCTGCTGTTGCAAGATCTTCATTTGATACAAACTCAGATTCTGGCCAGTCAGCGTCAGAATTTTCTAAAGACCATCCTAGGACATGCGACATATGCACACGTCCTGAGACTGCTCTGAATCCTGTTTTAGTTTGTTCAAGTTGCAAGGTTTTTGTCAATAATATTCTTTTGATATTCTCATCATTATTTTAATCGTGCATTTTCTGCATGTTTGTTGGCCTATCAGATTTATGTAATTGCCTTTTTGCCCAATTCTGTTGTATTGCAGATTGTAGTTCACTTGGATTGCTATCGTAGCGTCAGAAGTGCCACTGGGCCATGGCACTGTGAATTATGTGACGACTTATTTTCCACACGGGGTCCTGGGGCTCCTACAACAAATTCTTGGGAGAAGCCCTACTTTGTTGCAGAATGCGGTCTATGTGGTGGCACTGCAGGGGCTTTTAGGAAGACAGTTGGTGGTCAATGGATACATGCCTTATGTGCTGAAGTAAGTTATTCTCTCGTATCTGCCGTGCTCATTTGTTGCTGTCTAGTATTATTACCCCTATCATTCTTTCCAAATTTAATATATTTCTATCTTGATTTCGATGTAGTGGGTATTAGAGTCAACATACAGGAGGGGGCAAGTCAATCCTATTATAGGAATGGTAATTTCTTCTATCATTATAGTTCCTTCCCATCGGTCTTTGTTCATTCATAGCTCTAAGCTTGGCTCTAATACTTCTCCAGGATAGTATCTCCAAGGGAGCTGATACATGCACTGTTTGCCGTCGAAAACAGGGTGCTTGCCTTAAGGTAAAGACATCAGATTATTCATATCTAACGCCTTCTATTCCAGTGCTAATTTCCACGCCGTAAATATTTTCTCCGTTACTTTTTGTATCCGCAGTGTAGTTACGGTCACTGCCAGACAGCATTCCATCCTACTTGTGCTAGAAGTGCTGGTTTCTACATGATTGTTAGGACAAATGGGGACAAGCTGCAGCATAAGGCTTACTGTGAGAAGCACAGCGTCGAACAAAAAGCAAAGGTATAGTGGTTTCCTTTTACCCTATTACTTCATGTACAGGTGATTTTCATGCAAATTAAGATTGATTTTTCTTCATGCAACCCTTCAGGCCGACACACAAAAGCACAATATGGAAGAGTTTAAGAGTCTTAAGCAAGTCAGGGTAAGTGGTCTGTACTGCAATATATGGGTGATTTGATCTGCTCATTATTCTCGTTACCGCATGAATTCTGCCTGTTTTTAATTTGCCGCAGGAAGAAGGAAGTAGATATAAAAACTAGTTAGCGTTTTGCTTGTATTCTGATTTCCATCGTCCTGGCATTGATTCTGCAGGTCGAATTGGAGAGATTGCGTCTCTTGTGCGAGAGAATTATAAAAAGGGAAAAATTGAAAGTATGCGCGATAAGTTCATAATTCGCTTCTTACGAGTTGTCAATATTAAGCTGCTGTAAATATATTCTGTGAATAGTTATGTAATAGCAAGTAATTTTCTTCTGCATTGCAGCGGGAATTGGTTGTTTGCTCGCACGACGTTCTTGCTTCAAGCCGAGACTCTGTTTTGTCTGCTTTGGCTCGCCACCCTTTCTACCAACACGAAGTCACTTCGGAATCTGCAACAACATCCATCAAAGATGGCTGCAGATCAAGCAGCGAAATGATACAAAGATCAGATGACATATCCGTCGACAGCAGAGTTGCTGGCAAGAGGCGGGTTAAAATTCCCATTTCTGCGGACAACGATCAGAAAACAGACGACAGCTCAACCTCCCAAAACGCTCATCCTCCGAAGCCTTTAGAAAGACGGCCTTTTGCCGGGAAGCAAATTCCCCAGAGACTTTCCGTTGCGTCCAGGAATTCCTCAAACGACAAAGAAAAACGATCGAAACATAGAAAAGTAAGCCGGTTTCCACAATTCATAATTTTCATATAACTTGTATATATACCATGGAATATGTCACATCATTCCACTTTCCAAATTAATAGGATATGCCCTCTTAACTATTGGTGTAGCAGCAGCAGCACACCGAAACCTTCGAAAAAGAGCTCGTAATGACGTCAGACCAAGCTTCCATAAAAAATCAACGCCTACCTAAAGGATTTGTCTATGTTCCAGTACGATGCCTATCTAAGGACAAGGATACTGCCCCCGATGCACGTGCACGAGAACCAGATGGAACGTAAAAGGTCATATTTCAATCTCTCAAATCTCGTTTTCGATCTTGGACATCATAGCTAGCCTAGCACCGATGCAAGATCACCTCCCCTCGGACAATTATGTCACAGAAGGCACGAATCGGGTCTGGCCTGTCCAGGCCGGGCCGGGTTGATCGGGAGCAGATGATTATAGAACCATTGATGTTGTACATGGATGGCAAGAGTATACTGTACAGTGGGATGGGGAGTATTTTTTTTCCCATCGTATGTATGTATTGAAAAAGAAAAGAAAAAGAAAATGTATTGCACAGTGTTCTAATTTCTCTGGGTAATCTTATTCCTTTCCTTCTTTAATTTTTAACTAAATTATAACATTTAATTGAAGCTGTGCAGATTGTAATAATTGTATGGTTTTTGTAAAGTGGTGTATATACTTTGATTCAAGAAGTAATGCGATTTAGTCCCACTTAGTTTAATCACAGCGGTTTATTGTTTGTTATGTTATATTTGTTTATTTATTTAATTAATGTCCCATAATTCGAACTTTTTCGAATACTCTCTTCTTTATTTGTTAAATGTTAATTAATTGTTGCACATCTATGTAGGGAAATGCTTAAGAGAATCTACGGTGGCAACAGAATCTATAAAATTGAATTTATTCCAATTCAATATTTATATAAATATGGATATTGAATATTAAGACTCAAATTTAATATATAAAAGGAAGCAATTCGAATAATATAATACTATACATTCCAAACGCATAATATATTATATATTCACATCTATGGAAGAAACAAAGAGGCCAAGCCAATTCAATAATGACAAGTAAATAGTAGTATTAAATAAATGAAAGGAAAAGACCTGTCCCATTTCCAGATCACAATTTCTATAAATTCAATAATTTGATACAATCAAAATTTTCTAAAATAGCACTCCCTACGCATAAAAAATGGGGTGTTATTAATTAATTAAAAAATAAAATAAAAAATAAATCTTATGCATAAAAAATCAATAATATGGAATGAAAGTCCACAATCGAATTTAGTTTCGTCACGGCGGGATTTATCGATTTCTGTAAATGATTTAAAGCTCTCTTATCTTCCCTCTTTTCTTTTAGTCTAAAACTCATAGCTGCATTAGTTCAATGGTTCGAAACAGCTCATAAGATATAAGATTTAGGCTTGTTCTAGAAGTGAGATTTGGAATTCGGCACCCCTGCCCCTGGGTGGTTGCAGAAAGTCCCGGATGAGCCTATTTCAATGGTTAATCCACACGGAATTCGTGGAATTTAATTGGCTCATTCGATGAAAAATCTAATTTTTTTAACTCCAAAATGCATTCCACCTCAAAATCCGAAACTTCGAAATTTCTCCGGCCCATTCGATAAAAGAGAAACTCGCACTCCCCATCGCGGACTCCGAACGGAACTCTTAGTGCAGAGTCCAAAATCTCGTTTAATAGTCCAAAATCAGATGGATTAATTTTTTAATTAGATTTAATTATGTTCATAGAAAGATGGATGGCAACATTATTAATTAATAACATACATCATATCATAATTTGGAGCTGACGTCAGCACAAGTTTCGTACGGCAGGATATTTTGCACAAATAAAATACTCATTTAATTTGTGCATACAAATGTTGAAATCATCAAGACTTATTACACCTCTCTTTTTTCTTCTCCATTGACCATCACATTCACCACTAACCCCAAATGTTATGTTAATAGAATCTTTTATTTTTTAAATAAAACTTAAAAAACTCTCAACAAATATATTATATAAAAATTAGGGAACACCCATTTATTAGTTTTTACATATCATTATCGTCGAAACATTTCAAAATGAAAAATTAATCGTTATTAACAAAACGGAGAGAACCCACTAATATTTTTAACGTTTTATTATTTCAATTCATCCAATTATGTTCGTAACATTTGAAATTTGTCATAAGTTTAAATCATTAATTTTTACGATGTAAAATTATGTAATACTTCCTTTATTCCACTTAAATTGATCCTAAAAAATAATAAAACAATCACAGTTTTGATCGAGACGCGACCAATTTCCTTATAAAAGAAAAGAATTGAGATGGGAGTGAGTGTTTATGAATGTAAAGTCTTAAAGATTTTGGCAAATGGCAATCGAAGAATGTTCCTAATTAAATGAAAGCTGAAAATATGAGTAGCTAATGATTTCTTTTACTAATTTAGGATAAGAATCTATATATCAGCTGTAGTAAAAAAGTGAGAATCATATGTGTGTGTGTTTATATATATGGAAAAATCTAATTATTAGTACAGAATCAGAATCTGATTCCCACTCCTCTCTCTCTCTCTCTCACCGCGTTGCAGCAAACATCATTCCCCATCTTCGCTCCATTGTCGTCTTCATTCTTCGACCCTTTTCTCCCGCAAATATCTCATTCCGTTTCAACAAACTCACAAAAACCTTCAAGTCTTCCTTCTTCCGATTCATGGATGCTGCTCCACGCCCTCACAATGCATCGCTTCCCCAGAATCTTCACCCATAGCTCCGACCGCCGGAAAACCGACGATGACTCCTCCTCCGGCAGCTCCACCTCCAGCCGCCGCGCCAAGCCGAAGCCGGTGCTCGACCGGCGCAACGCCAGGAAGAATATCGACTACGACTACTCGGCTTCCTCGTCGTCGTCGTCGTACTACACGTCGGAGGAGTCCGTGCGCGCCCGCTCCCTCGAATTGTACGGCGGGAGGCAGAGTTTTAGGGTTGAGGGCGTCGACGGCGAGCTCGAGATCATCTGCAAAACCCTAGGTTTCTCTGGTATTGGTGATTTCTCCATCTCTCCCGAGGACTTCGAGGGGATGAAGGTGAGGCCTTCTTCCGGTGATTGTTGTAACGTAATAGGATTAAACGAGAAAACAAGAAACAGAAACGTGGTTCACCAATTAGTTACATCCACGGCCAGAGAGGAGAACAGCGAGACCCCCGACAGCGGAGCGGTAGATTCAAGACATAGCAACAGTGATTTTGAGGTTGTTAGCTTGTTGAATAAGGAAATTGGTGAAGTCGTTAGTAGGGATTGTGAGGGAATTCTTGATCTTAGAAGTAGGGCTAATACTGGTGCTGGTGTATCCATGGAGGATAGTGTTAGAATTAGGGCTAACTCCAGCATTTCGAATGATAATCCGGGTGTAATTAGATCGAATGAGCTTCGTGGAGTCCGTATCCGGGGCATTAGGCCGCCGGTTCTAGGTTTAGGCCTTCCGGCGCCGCCACCATTCATGTCGTTACCAGTGATCAATCAAGCGTGCTCGACTTGGGACATCTTCCGAGAGTTTGGTCCGGATAGTGACAGACCGCCGTCCTTGGATAACGACGGCGGTCTGAATAGGATTGAGGAGGAGAACCGGGTTCTCTCATCATCGTCTTCGTCCTTGACAAATTCGAACGAAGACGATTCTTCGAGCTCTACGACTGACCCGATATCAAGTGTTTCACCAAATAGGAGAGGTAGACGAGTTATAACAACTTGGCAGAAGGGCGACCCGTTGGGGCGTGGATCATTCGGATCCGTGTATGAGGGCATTGCAGAGTAAGTGTTAAGTACTCATTCACATATATATATATATATATATATATATATATAATGAATGTTTGATTCATATAGATAATTAATCATTAATGAATTGTTTGCAGTAGTGATGGATTCTTTTTTGCTGTAAAGGAAGTATCTTTGCTTGATCAAGGTGGAGAAGGAAGACAAAGCATTGCTCAACTTGAACAGGTCTGTCTCTACCTGCACTTCTAATTATATATCAACCCTTAATTCTTGAAGAACATCAAACTACATTCAACTACTTACTTAACTAATAATTTGCAATGTATGTGCAGGAAATTGCACTTCTGAAGCAGTTTGAGCATGAAAACATCGTCCAGTATTATGGCACAGCAAAGGTACTCAACTCACTCAATGGCCTTTCGTCCATCAATTTTGTATATGAATACTTACTTGTTTTCTTCCCTTTTTCATTGTCGTAGGATGATTCTCATCTGTATATATATCTTGAGCTCGTCACCAAAGGCTCCCTTTTAAGCCTTTACCAGAAATACCCCCTCCGCGACTCCGTCGTCTCTGCTTATACAAGGCAGATACTTCACGGCTTAAAATATTTGCATGACCAAGGTGTAGTGCACAGGTAATCGAGTCGAATACTGTTAGTCTCGAGTTCGACCTGTTTAAAAATTTGAAGGTTGAGTTTTGTAAACCAAATTCGAATTCAACTTGATAAATAGATTTCGATCTTGAGTTTGATTCGAGTTCGGTTCATCTATTAATTGATTGGAGTATGCTGTCTCTCTGTTCTTTTGTCAGAATGCTATGGTCTCTCATTTTCAATTTCATGTGTCTTGCTACAGAGACATCAAATGTGCAAATATATTGGTGCACACTAATGGTTTGGTGAAACTTGCGGATTTCGGTCTCGCCAAGGTGTTGTCTCGTCTCGTCTCTTCTTCTTTCTCGTTTTACGTTGTACCTGACGTTTTATGATCAAATCGTTGCGCAGGCGACGAAGTCGAATGATGTCAAATCGTGCAAGGGGACTGCATTTTGGATGGCTCCTGAGGTTTGATCCATGAACTTAAGTATTCAAGTACTTATCGAATTGAACTTGAATAAAAGTTCGAGTCAACCTCAAACACCCTAATATTCTAAACGATAAATGTTTCTGTTGCTGCAGGTTGTTAGAAGCCAGGGTTATGGGCTTCCTGCAGACATATGGAGCCTCGGGTGCACCGTACTCGAGATGCTAACCCGACGCTTCCCGTACGGCAACATGGAATGCGTAAGTTATAGCATCTCCTTTGATAAACCAATCAAAGCCCGTCGGGTGGCTTTTTATCTCCGATCTCTACTCACTACACATGGCCTTTTCCTAGCTTATCTGTTACTCTTTGATACGGCAGATGGCGGCATTGTTTAAGATAGGAAGGGGCATTAGACCTACCATTCCCGACTCTCTTTCGACCGATGCACGGGATTTCATACTCGAATGCCTAATAGTCGACCCAAGTGTGCGTCCAACGGCTGCCGCACTCTTGGATCATCCCTTCGTGAAGTGACCGCTTTCAGTTTCTTTGGCCGCTGCATTGCCTCGTCATTTCAGCATATAGATCCCGAGCTTTGTACGAAAGTTCAGGTACTTTTCGAACCTAAATATGCTCGTTATTCGAAATACCTGAACTTTCATGCATCGAATAAAAAAGGGTAAATAATTTTTAAATACACGAACTTTCAAGTGATTTTTAAATCCAACATGAACTGTCAATTAATTTTTAAAAACTCTGTTAGTAACTCAATTTTTGATGCAAATCATTTTTTTTAGATCGAATCTGACGTGACACAATTTATCTTATGTTAGTAACTTTTTTAATAATTTCGCACTATTTAGTACATCGAATTTTGATATGTACAAAATGACATCTTATGCATTTGTTGTTGATATGTCCACTTAGGATAAAATGTACCATTTTAGCTTCGATTAGGAAAAGATCAAACTTATGTCAAAAATCGAGTATTTAAAAACCATTTACCCTAAGAAAAAAATCAAAACCCTATATACTTCATGTACTAAACATGATCATCTTCTTAACTTCTATAATCTATCACCATACATGACTAATGCTCTCTCCCCTTTTCCTTTTCTTCCTTAGCATAACTTGCATATTTTTGTTCTATATCATCGACAAAAATGCTGAAGAACGGGAGAGAATAACATCCACCGGCACACAAATACGGATGGAGATTCTCGTATTTCGCAGAGTTCTTGACCGGTGATCATTCGATGAGTACTAAAGTTGTAGCATTGTATCTTCTAGTTTCAATGAGGGAATTGGAGGTTTAAGAATTCAATTTATTGAGACTCTGCCAAATAAATATATCCCAAGAATCCATGAAGTAGGGTTGATGTGAATAGTAGGGTGAATGATTTAGTATTAAATTTTAGATAGAAATGTTGATTTTCAAGCTGGGGTTGTATAAGCCAAAACCCCATAGCTAAGTGTATATATGTTGTTGAAAATTGTGTGTAATTTATTGGTTTCAAATTAGTGATGCAACATTAGCATATATGAGAAATTATCATTTCTTTGCACTTAATTGTATTGTTTGTGAATTTTGGAGATATAACTATAATTCATGCAAATAAACCGATCCAAACAACTTCAAATTATTTTGTAAGATAAAAGTTAATTTCCTCATATATATATATATATGTAAATGAGTAAATTTTATTTTTTATTTTTAAATATATATTTTTTTATTTTACTTATTAACTTGATTTTAACTTTTACAGAACAATATTTTCTTGAAATCTAAAAGAATGGGACAAAATAATTAAACACTATTTACAATAATAACCTCAAGAATCTTATAATATTACATTTATGCAGGCATGATGATGCTTGCGTATCAACTGGAAAGAGGTAACGTGGGGGAATCGTGTGTGTGAAGGCGAGTGCCACAGATATATATTCTTTGCATATAAAGTTCCGATCTTTTCTCGCTACCCTTCCAACCCATCTAAATTTTAGCATCATATTCATCCACTATAAGAACCAGAAACAAAAAATCCCATTTCCTCTGATTTCTACCCTATAACCTCGCGCATTTTTCTCGATTCTTTGTTATTTCTCATATCTAGGTACCCCGCGCTCTCCAATTTCATTCCCCATGATTTAATGATTCTGGGCATTAATGGGTGTTGAATTTCAATGCGTTTATTCATCTGAGCATCGATTTTTTGTATTTTTGTATTTCATGTGTTCGACCTTTTGGTGGTGTTTTTGTTTCGTGTTATTTGAAGTATTTTGTGTATGTATGGCTTTGTAGTTATACTGTGAGTAATCTATTTTTTAATTTGATGCGTATTTGATCTGTTAACTGTGGTAGTTTATTTGTATGCAAGGATGAATTGAATTCCCATATGGTAGTTTTGGTGTGTTATGTGAAGGTGTTTGCTTGTTTCCATCTCTTTGTTAGTAGTTAAGCATTCTTGATGATAATTAGGGAATGTGGAGTTGCTTTGCAGTCACTAATTTCCCAATCTTTGTTCAATCTGTTCTTCTGTTTCTGGTGCTTTTTTAGCAGAGAATAATAGATGTAAGGTTTAGTGTGTGTTGTATCACTTGTGTGCAAGTATTACTCCATCTATCCCGCTATTCTTAGCTTGTTTCTTTTTGGCACGTAAATTAAGAGACGGTAGTGGGGCCCACAACTTTATAGGGTTATCTTTTAGAAACAAGGCAACAATAGCAGGACAACCCGAAAAGAAAACAAGTCAATACTAGCGGACGAATGTAGCATTACAAATTCCATTGCTTACAATTTGAATTATCAAGATGATATGTCATAAGCACATTTGTTTTGGTTCTAAAAAAGAGAAAAAGATTGAGTATTTGTTTGTTATTATGCAGATTGCTTTGAATATGTGGTTAACTATGGAATGATGATATGTCTATTGGTTATTTGCTACATTTGAGTTCTCTTGTTTTTGTTTGTGATCTGTTGAGGTTGTTTAGTTTATCAAAGATTGGATTGATGATGGCCAAAACCAAGAAGCTCGACCGAAAATCGGACTCACACCACCAATTTCTTAGCTTGCGTAAGTTATCATCTCGTTGCACGAAGGTCTGTGGAGACGCTCACAACGAGAAGAAAGTATCGGAAAAGAAAGAATGGGAAGATGCCGAGTGCTCAGTCTGCTTGGAGTTTCCTCACAATGCTGTTCTCTTGCTCTGCTCCTCGTACGACAAGGGCTGCCGTCCTTACATGTGCGCTACTAGCTACCGATACTCCAACTGTCTTGAGCAGTACACGAAGTTCACTACGAACATGAGCTCAAAGTCATGGCAACTGTCATCTAGCTCCGAGGCATCCGCCATTCCATGCCCTCTCTGCCGGGGCCAGGTGAAAGGCTGGACAGTGGTGGAACCAGCGCGTAGCTATCTCAACGCGAAGAGGAGGGCCTGCGTGCAGGAGGGCTGCACGTTTCTTGGGCGCTACAAGGAGCTCCGGAAGCATGTCAAGCTACAGCACCCTCTGGCACGCCCCCGCGATGTGGACCCTCTGCATGCTGAGAAATGGAAAAGGCTCGAGAACGAGAGGGAGACAAGCGACGTGCTTAGCACAATCAGGTCCACCATGCCCGGGGCGATCGTGTTGGGCGATTACGTGATAGACAGGGACCTGATCCGTCCCGGTTATAGGGAGTATGTCGACGACAACAATGTTGTCTTTGACTACGACGATGATGATGGCACTGATGATGTTATGGATGATCTTATGTTTGGAACCCCAGCGTACGGCGAGCGCAGGGGCACTGCAGGTCGGGTGCTGGTTAACGGAAGACGCAGTCCTCCACGACGACATGTAAGGATGATGACGGCGCGTGTGACGGGGCGGCTTCGAGGGCAAGGCAGGTAATATGGTTGGTGTGTTTCTTGAAAGTGAAAGTAGGTATGTGGATGTTGCTGCATTTCAATGTAACTTTAGTGACTGTTTATTGTATGTTTCTTTTTTTGGTTAGTTTGTACAGCTCTCTTTGCTTTTGATGGTACTTTCCTTTTCTATGAAGATAATTAATAATTTCATATTCATTGTTTATAATGTATATGCTCATTTAAAGTTTCAACCATGTTTCATATTTCAATTTTTAGCCTTGGTTTTGTCCCTCTTTTGTGTTTAAATTATGATTTACATTGATAGATTGAATTATTCATAAAGTAGGTTGTTTCATCATTGAATCAATCATGCTTGAAATCAAGAAGAAGAAGAAGAAGAAAGGACTCTAAATTACTCATTCAAATAGAACTCAATATGTAATTTGATTCCTAAAAAAGGAAATTTGGGCCTTAATAGTGGGCTTTACATTCGTTTGTTGCTAGTGGGATGTTGTTTTTAGGTTGAGAATCGGGATGGAACTGAGAGTTTCGACCTGAAAAAATTAAATTTTGTATCCGATCGGGATTTCGGGATTCTCGAGATTTGAAATTGGAAAATTCTAAGTCTCGAAAAAAAAGTCCTAAATGGCCATGAATTGGACCAAAATTTCCCAAATTTTAAAATTAATTTTTGGAAATCGGAAAATTTTCAATTTCTCAATTTCGGTCCCGAATCCTGTCGGAACTTGGGTTGGGACCGGGAAGGTCCCGGTCCGAAATTCCCATCTCAAGTTATTTTGGGTCCATTAGTTTTTTTGTCAAATTAATTCACGAACTTGTCAAATTGATATAAAAACATATATTAACTAAAATAATTTGATAAACGAGCTCGAACTTCAATATTTAACGATCTCAAATCGAGCTCGAACTTGAGTTCGAATTCATTATTAAATCGAATATTGGACGAAACGAATTCAAGCTTGGTTTTCAGATCTCGAGTTTTGAAATTTTCTAACGGATCCCAATTCAGTTCCATCTGATTAGAACCCTAATTATGTGTTATCATGCATAATAGGTGCTAATATAGTTCCAATTTCTACACAAATAAACAAAACCATATGTAATTTTTTTTTAAAAAAACTTAAAATTATGTGAAGGTGAAGCTAGCTAGTAAAATAATAATATAATAGTAAATTTTTGGAATATATTATACTAATTTATTGAGAATTATTTTATAAATGAAGGGCAGTGTCGATGTCGAGTTTGTAATATATGAGCTGTATAAGTCATTAACAAACAAATCAAATCAAATACTGCCAAAAAAGTTCTACTTGGATAAGAAAAAAATTATACTTATTATAATAATCTCTATTTTCAATGTGATGCAAAAACTCGAAAACATACACCATAACTCTTTTGGGGGAATTTCATTTCATGCCTCAATAGTAGTGACTAATATTTAAATCAAGATTCTTCAAATATTATATAGCTAATTTAATAAGTAATTATGAAACCAAGAAATTTCTCCCACCATTCTTTTCTTTCTGTGATTAGTTGATGGTAGTGGGGCTAAAATAATGCTACTTTAATTAAATCTTTGAATATAATATTTTACTTGTATAAAAGAAACAAGTAATCTTTAATGAGACGAAGGGAGTATAAATTTATAATTGATAAAAATATTATATAATCTTATTTCACCAAATACGACTTGATTTGGTAAAGAAAAATGTGATATACTCTATCTGTCTTATTAAAATTGACATGTATGTATTGACCAAATATGTGAATGTTGGTTAAAATTGATTAATTTTAGTGGATAGAGAGAGTATTTATTACAATGATAATGATTTTACACTATTTTATGCATAAAATGATATTTTTATCTATTATAAATTTATATTGTATAATATTTTTATTAAATATTAAACTTTTGGATTTTAAAATTTTGAAAATGCAAAGTGGTAGGAGAGCTAGTAATATTATACTATCTACGTCCTGCCTGACTTGACACATTTTATTATTTTAATGGATTCAATTAAATAATAGAATCTGATCAATTATTCCCACTGCAACATTTGTTAATTGATGTGATCTAACCATTTTGGTGGATATTTAAAATTTATTTTTCCTATATGAAAATGATGAGAAATCAAGATTCATTAATCAATCCTAAAAGATCAATGTCTTGTAATCTTTCTTGATGCTATGAGGTGGGAAAATGGCTTTTTCCATGTGGATTGATTCCTAGGTTTTAATCCAAACAATAGAACACACATATATATTGTTATATATATTGTTGGTGGAATAAAATCCTTTTTTGAATCTTTGATGGAATATTTCCATTTAATTTATCATCATTACTTCCACCTTTTTAATGTTTTTGTAACTTTTCTTCTAGCGTTATTTGTAGGCAACATTTCTTATATAGCTTTTTCTCGTGTTTATGTACTCTTTTTGGTCATGAAAAATTATTTATTTGAATTTAATACGAGTTTTAATAAATAATTTAAATAAGTTGTGATGGTATAAAAGTGACACTAATATTAATTTAATATGTATATGTGATTTTAAAAAAATAATAATTGATTAATAAATGAATTAAATATGTTATGATTGTAATGATAATATCTCACATTCTTATAATTAAATTCGTAATGTGAGTAATTATAAAGTTAATGACGAGTCCAATAATATTAAATTATTTTTTTTAAATGTACAAATTTTTCGTGGACATAATAATATATAGAAATATGCAAATTTTTCGGATGAAATTTTTTGTCCTTGTCTAGGATTGGGGATAATAAAAATAATAATAATAATTAAATGTACATGGTAATATATATGATCGTTTCACCATATGTGGTGGGCACAACTTAACGTGTCAATTGCTGATATGTCATTGCATACTAGTCATTATAATTTTTCGTTTTATCTATTTTATTATTTTGTATTGAATGATATTAAACAATACTTCAATCAATAAATTAAATTCTAGTCGAAAAATGAGAATTAATAAACTTTTTATTAAATATTCAATATTTATCTACATGGCATATTCAATATTAATAAACTGAATGATCTTATAATTGCGATGAGCCTCATTCGAAAAGGGCGCACTACCGCTGTTAGCGAGATGTTAAATAAATTGATCATATCAACATCACGCATTATCTTCAGGTGATGACCTCACAACAAAAACTCCAAGACTAAGCGCCTATTTGACTTTGAACAATACTATTCTAGAGAATGTATTGAGAAGTGCCCCAAGTCAGTATGTTAGCGACGACCATGAAACATGTCGTGAAAGAAAGTGTTGCCAATAAATTCAGCACATCAATTCTAACGGACATTCTCATGCATTATCTTTTTAGACAACCAGATGGCAGAAACTTCAAGATTAAGCACGCGTCTGACTCGAAGCAATACTATTCCGAATAACGTATCGAGAACTGTCTCAACTCAATCTATTATCGATAATCACGAAACATACTGCGAAATAAAGTATCAATCCATATGTGAAAATCAATACGTCAATCATGATGGACGCTCTTGATCCAACAGATCCAATAGAACATCAATCTAATGGAGATAGAATACAAGTCAACCATGACAACAATCATAAGCCATACATGCACGTTAGTACAAACTAACCATACAACCGTATGTCGTATGTATACATGTAATAGAGAGAGAGATAGAATGGTGACAAAACCCTAGCTAAGGTGACTCAAAGATTCACCAAAAGGCCAATGTCTCTTAACCTCATCGGCTTCAATCAGCCGCCCCCCTTTTCAGAATTTTGCCCCTTTCCATTTTTGTAAAAAAAACCCTATTTTTCATACTCTTTAATCAATTTCTTGGTTTCTTACAACACATTTTATTATTTACGACCCATTTTGTTGGCTATTGGGAACCCCATGCGCCACTTCTCAACCCCAATTAGTATTTATTTTGCCCCCTTTTAATCTATCTAAGTACAATCTTTTTAGGTTTTGCACTTCCCATGTTATACTATTTTCTAAATTCACCTCCCATCATTACTTGTGTCAAGCATCTAATCTTACCAAACCCCACCATTTATTTCATTGATTAGACTTTTCTTTGGCATAATTAATTAGTAGGTACCTTTATATATAAAATTGCTCAGTTGCTCCAGCACCTGCGATCGACATAACTTAACGTGTTCGTGACTGATCTGGTATTTTCTTGTAATGCGAGTATGACTCATTACAATTTTTTTATTATTTTACATTAAATTATATCATGATCAATAAATCATAGTTGTAAAGTGAAAATTAATAAGAATCATTTATCTACATGATATGTTGTCACGTTTTGTTGGCCCCGGGCAGGTGATATTGCACATGACTTTAAAATTAAATTGTGTTAAGATATATGATAATTAAAGTTTTTCTCTCATTTTTTTTTTACAATATTTCCTCAATTTCACATTTAAATGTCCTCAAATATGATTTAACCATAAATGTGAAATTATGGAGATATTATAGAAAAATTTAATTGTTGAGTTTTGCATACTATAAAAAATAAATACCATATGCAATATCAAAATGAGGTGAAAATGCAACATTATATAGCATGTTGTTTAAAACAAACAAAACAAAACAAAAATAGTAGGTGTATTTATTTTTCCCACACAGAATTTTATTGTACCTCTAAACGTGGAATATTAGTATCTTATCACAATTCACAAGTCAATTTTGATTGGCTTTTTTTGCTTGAAATTTATGTGGCTATAAATGGTGAGTAATATATTACTATATATTTATATTATCAAATTTTAGATGAACAATTTTCTCTGTTAAAATAAATATATAGTCATTTTGTTTTCTGAAGGAAATAATTTAGGTGGTGCTTTTTGTGTCTTGATTTTCATGCTAAAAGAAAAAAAACATTTTGGTCCGTGTTTGATTTATTAATTTCTAGCATTGAATTTATTTTATTAAATAATTGTTTTTATTTCATTCAATTCAACATTACTATGTTGCTCTTAATAAATTTGCCATGCGTGCGTGTGTAAGAGAGAGAATCATAAAATACATTTAGAATATGCTGCTTCATCAACTAAAAAATATCTCCACTCAAATAAATTAATATATAAAAAAGTACATAGTAAAATACCAATAAAAAGACATTGTAGAATAAATAATAGAGGCGTTAAAAACTATACAATTGGAACCGAATTGTATCCGGCGGTTTTAAAAATTGTAAGTGTTCTCGGCGATTCAGTTCTACATTGTAACTACAATATCAATTCAATTTTATTGTTTATATTATACATAATTATTATTTAAAACTCATGAAATTATATTTTATCTTGTATATTCATGTAAAAATATACATTTTTTAAGACGGATCTAAAAAACTAGGTATTTGAAATCCAAACTATTTTGAACAGTTCCAATCTGTAAACTGAAAAAACCACAATTCAATACAATTTAAAAATAATAAAACCATGAATAGACAATTAAGTTACTGTTGGAACAGCAATCAAAGAAACATTATTACAATTATGTGACTGTATACGTTGTACATATAAATAATTTTGGTATATATCTTATTTAAAATATTTTATTTTTAAAAATAGAGAATTTGTTGTTCTTTCTGAAAAGTTTATTTGATTAGAGTATAATTTAATTATATTCATTAAATAAAAAATATGAATGGTTCAAATATATTTTTAGTTAACACAAACAAACAGATCTATTTTTATTATAATCATCAGTATATATATATACACACATACTGAAGCATACTTGGATAAATTAATTAATATTATCTATACAACAGAATTAACAATTAATTAAATAAAAAAAATTATGGAATGGTGAATGAAAAGCAATAAAAATTAATTTTTTAATATATGGAGTAATTAATTTCAATCTGGGGAAAGTCTCATCTCTTGGGTTTATAAGTATTACCGCGGCGGCACGAAGTTTCCTTAATTACATAATTAGTAATATAATTAATCAAGATTAGATAAAAGATCAGGTACACGTGTCGTATTAATATAGGTCTATATTATTATTTCCACATTTAGGCTTTGGGGAAAAGAGATGGATTGGCAAAACAAATAGTTACTTTTCTGAAAATCGAACTAAAGTAGTAATATTATAAGTGTGAGTGGGAACTACTTTAATTGTTCTATATATATAAATTCAATTTGTAAACAATTTGTTTCTCTATAAGTGAAAGAAAAAACAAAATGGTATCTTCTCATAACTCAATATGTTTTTATTCATTAATATTTAAATTAAATTAAATTAATAATTAATTTTTGTATAGGAGTCATTGATTAGAGACGTTTTAATGTTATCTAAAGATTAAGAAATAGGAGTGTCATGTGTTGACATAATGATAGTAAAATTAATGTTAAGTTAATAGGTGTCGGGTTTGAATTTTCCTTCATGTGATTACGTAACTTAATATTAAAATAATCTATTTTTTTAAGAGTAAGAAATGAAAGAGGTAGTGGTATTTGCCACTCCATCAACATCCACACATGTATGAAACATTGTTTTTATTTGGTTGTTACCAAAACCCATGGTCTTAATTTTGCAGCTGTCTTCTTATACCTTTATATATATATTAACCCCAACTCTCCAACTTGCCAAATCTCATCCTAAATCTAATTACAAAAAGTCCCTTTTAAATATATTTGTTTTCATATTCTTTTGTTACATATAGTCTATAATCATAGTGAATATATTCAACCTTTGCTATTATTCATTCTGTCCATAAAATATGTATTGTAAAAAAGTCGAGATGAGTTTTAAGAAAAATTATAAAATGTGTTCAGCGAAAAAGACGACTCACAAAATATAATATATATTTTATTTTGTGAGAACATATATAAAAAGGTAAATGTACATTTTTATTAAACAATCTAAAATAGATAATAAAAATACATTTTTAAGTATAAATACACGTATCTAATATAAAATTAAAAAAATTGAATGATGTCACTCTTGATATAAAGTTATGGCTGTGAGAGGTGGACCCCATCCCCAAGGTTTGGACAAATATTTATTTGAGAATGTAATAACACCAAGTCTTTCTCTATATAAACCACACAACCTAGTCCCAAACTTTTCGAACAACAAAGAAAATTCAAACCAATTTAAAATTTTCTATAATTGTGGAGAGAATAATTCACCCACCCTCCTCCCTTTCTCACTAATCCCCTCCGCCACCACCTCCGGCGGTCTAAAATGGCGGCCTCCGTTGAGAATCGGCAATTCCCCCACATCGAACCGGGTTTATCGGTCAGCAGACCTTACAAACCCGGTCCGACTTCCCACAACCGATCCGGTTCTCCGGTTCAAAACAAGGCACCCCTCGCCAATGCCCGAATGGAATACCACGATAGCAGCAGCGACGACGACAACGACAACAGCGACGAGTACGCCCTCCTCATAAAGAAAGGCAACGCGGAGCTCGAGCCGTCGGTCCACGATACGCGGGACGAGTACACCGCGGACCGGTGGGTCGAGCGGAACCCGTCCATGGTCCGGCTCACCGGCAAGCACCCGTTCAACGCGGAGCCGCCGCTCCCGCGCCTCATGCACCACGGCTTCATCACGCCGGTGCCGCTCCACTACGTCCGGAACCACGGGGCCGTTCCGAGGGCCACGTGGGACGACTGGACAGTGGAGATAACCGGTCTTGTAAAACGACCGGTCCGGCTCACCATGAACCAGCTCGAGACCGAGTTCCCGAGCCGCGAGTTCCCGGTGAGCCTCGTCTGCGCCGGGAACCGCCGCAAGGAGCAGAACATGGTGAAGCAGACCATAGGCTTCAACTGGGGGGCCGCCGGCGTCTCCACCTCCGTGTGGCGGGGCGTGCCCCTACGCGCCGTCCTCAAACGCTGCGGCATCATGAGCAAGAAGCGCGGCGCCCTCAACGTCTGCTTCGAGGGCGCCGAGGACCTCCCCGGCGGCGGCGGCTCCAAGTACGGCACCAGCTTGAGGAAGGAGGTGGCTATGGACCCGGCCCGTGACGTCATACTCGCCTACATGCAGAACGGCGAGCGGCTCACCCCGGACCACGGCTTCCCGGTCCGGGTCATCATCCCGGGATGCATCGGGGGTAGAATGGTCAAATGGCTCAAACGGATCGTCGTAACTCCCGCGGAGTCCGATAATTATTACCATTATAAGGATAATCGCGTACTCCCGTCCCACGTTGACGCCGAGCTCGCCAATGTCGAAGGTATCGTGTTCATGTCGTGTTCCAATCTCGTATTTTATTTTAACATAATAAGAAATAATACACTATCTGTTCCGGTATTATTGGTCCCGTTTCATTAAAATTATAAATATTTTATTAATTTTTATATAAAACTAGCATAAGACATATTTTATTGTTTCTATTCGTTTCTTGCATGGTATATATTTTGCACTATTTAAATATTTTTTAGAAGAAATATTAATTAATAATGGTATATAATTTTGGAAATTAATTATATTGTAGCATGGTGGTACAAGCCCGAGTACATCATAAACGAGTTGAACATCAACTCAGTGATCACGACGCCTTGCCACGAAGAGATTTTACCCATCAACTCGTGGACGACTCAGCGCCCTTACACGCTGAGGGGTTACTCTTACTCAGGTGAGTCGATATATATACAATTCTTTTTATATATATATACAAATAAATAAATAAATTCATTTCTTTCTCTCTAAGTATATACGATTCATGCATGTATACATCCTATGTTATAAATTCTGGAAATTTCTGGGTTTCTTCAGATCTATTTTTTGCAGTGTCTGCACAAAATTAATGGTGGCATTTATGATGTTTATAAACAAAAAATAAATTAAAATTTGCAATAGTATCAATTTAAATGGGCAACTTTTTACAAGTGCGAAGGGTCAATCTGTACAAAATTATACTGTTTTTGCACATGATTATATTCTAGCTAGGCAACTGAGAAAATATTATTTAAAATTAAAATTAAATTAAATAGAATTTTTTAATATTAGGAAAAGGTTAGATTTTTTGTGGTTTTCAGGCGATTTCCAAGTCGGTCACAGATTAGGGGACATGGTTTCCACTCATTTATGAATTAAAAAAAAATCAACCAATTAATTAGGTTGATTAAAATATTTAGTTCCGGTATCTTAGGCCTATTTTTTAAAAGTAATTGAGGTAGTAAAGTAAGACCCTATTAAGATTCCTATTAATTAATTATAATTGTTCTCGTCAAATTGCGTCAAAGAGGAAATGGTGGACCAATACTATATACATATACATACATATACATACATATATATATATAATATGTCCGCGAAGGTACAACTTGACGTATTCGCGATTGGTGTAGCTTGTCATGTAAAAAAATAATATTTTTTATAAAAAATCATTAAATTTTACTTTCGGTTAAGATTTATTAATTATGGAATAATTTATATTTAAAATAATAAAAAAACAAAATTTATAATAATTTGTAACTAATATGGTGATATGTGGTATTATTACATCAGCCGCGACCAGTTGAGTGGTTCTAATTATTGTTGTACTATGTATAAATTAATGGGTTATGATTGCCTTATATGATATTCAATAGTTCTCTCTTTTAATTGGTGGAGACCTAATGTTATAATCAAGACTTTAGCAAACTAACTAATTATTCATTAATGAGAACTTTTCATTTTCTTCCAAAGTTTTAATTGTTTGAAAAATTGTAGGTGGTGGGAAGAAAGTGACAAGAGTGGAGGTGACAATGGATGGTGGTGAAACATGGCAAGTGTGCTCTTTGGATCACCCTGAGAAGGCAACCAAGTATGGCAAGTATTGGTGTTGGTGTTTTTGGTCTCTGGAGGTCGAGGTGCTCGACCTCCTCGCCACGAAGGAGATTGCCATTAGGGCTTGGGACGAGACGCTCAACACGCAACCCGAGAAGCTCATTTGGAACGTTATGGTATGTTGATTTGCTTGTTTATTTTATGATATAATTGAGAGGTGAATAATGTTTTATGCCAAAGTTTTGCCCCACTTTGGTGTGACATTTCTTTGTACATGTCAAAATTCTCACTTACATTGTGATTTTGACCAAATATTTTTGACTTGACACGGATTTTACTATTTAAGTTAATTGGAATGGCATCCAAACTTATTTCTTATTTGAATTCTCTATTTTGTTTAGGGTATGATGAATAATTGTTGGTTTCGAGTGAGAACCAATGTGTGCAAGCCACATAAAGGTGAAATCGGGATCGTCTTCGAGCACCCAACTCAACCAGGCAACCAATCGGGTGGATGGATGGCAAAGGAGCGCCACCTTGAGAAATCCTCGCACGAGGCCCCGACCCTAAAGAAGAGTGTCTCGACCCCTTTCATGAACACGGCCTCGAAAATGTTCTCGACATCCGAGGTGAAGAAGCACAACTCTGCTGACTCTACGTGGATCATCGTCCACGGTAACGTCTACGACTGCACCCGCTTCCTCAAGGACCACCCCGGAGGTGCCGATAGCATCCTCATCAACGCTGGTACCGATTGCACAGAGGAGTTCGATGCCATTCACTCTACCAAGGCCAAGAAATTGCTTGAGGACTATCGGATCGGTGAGCTCATCACGACCGGCTACGCCTCGGCCGAGTCCTCCCCAAACAACTCTGTCCACGGTCCCTCCGGAAGCCTCCACCTCGCACCGATCCGCGAGGTGGGGCCCTCACCAAAACCCGTCGCGTTAGTCCCACGTGAGAAAGTGCCGTGCAAACTCGTCGAAAAAACATCACTCTCACACGACGTTCGTAAGTTCAAATTCGCGCTCCCGAGCGAAGACCAGGTACTAGGTCTCGCGGTCGGGAAACACATCTTCGTGTGCGCCACCGTGGACGACAAGCTTTGCATGCGAGCCTACACGCCATCTAGTGATGTGGATTGTGTTGGGTATTTCGAGCTTGTCATTAAAGTCTACTTTAAAGGGGTCCACCCTAAGTTCCCCAATGGGGGACTAATGTCCCAGCATCTTGACAATCTCGAGCTCGGTTCGTTTATCGATATAAAAGGCCCATTAGGCCACATTGAGTACACCGGCAAGGGAAATTTCCTCGTCCACGGAAAACCTAAGTTCGCCAAGAAACTCGCCATGATCGCCGGCGGCACCGGAATCACCCCAATTTACCAAGTTATGCAGGCGATCCTCAAGGACCCTGAGGATCGGACCGAGATGTTCGTCGTCTACGCCAACCGAACCGAGGACGACATTTTGCTAAGAGACGAGCTCGATTCTTGGGCCGAAAAATTCCCCGACCAAGTCAAGGTGTGGTATGTTGTGCAAGAAAGTGTGAAGGAAGATTGGAGGTATAGTGTAGGGTTTGTGACGGAGGGAATCTTGAGAGAGCATATTCCGGCGGCGGCGGAGTCGGCGCTGGCCCTGGCCTGTGGGCCCCCTCCGATGATGCAATTTGCTGTTAATCCCAATTTGGAGAAGATGGGATTTAACATCAAAGAGGATTTATTGTTGTTTTAGAGTAATTAAGAATAAATTGAGGTGGGATTTGCAATTTTTTTCTTCAAAATGTGGTTGTATATATTGTTCTTCTCCTTGTAATATTTATTTATGGAATTATTTGCTTTTCTTTTCCTATTTGGAATAATTTAGTAGTCTACTTTTTATATAGTCTTCTACCATAGTATAATAATTCCAATGTAGATGTACCAAAATCAAAGAATTAATTTCTAGTCAATATATTTAAAAAAATTATCATTATTACATTGAAAGGTTGATTATTTAATTTATTGTCAATAATTATTTACATTATATTTTACAAATTTCTTATGTTACGTAGATAATTTTTATCAAGATATAATGAGTACTTTTAGTAAATTATTTTATTAATTAAGCAAACAATTATATGAATGGAAAACAAAAAATTTGATAATTATGGCTGCAAATGGATTGAGGTGACGTTTGGAATTATGTATTGACAAATTAAAGAAAAAACACTAAGTCGACAACTCGTGCACAAATTCAAATTTTTTTCTTAGCTAATTTGTGAACTTTTAATTAGATTATTCACATATGATAATTAATCTTCACTGTTCATTTGATGAAACTATTTTGAATTTTGAAGTCCAATAATTGGTTTAGACTCATTTGAATGATTTAATATCTAATTAGAATATATAATTATTTTAATATTTAATATCATTTTTAATTAGTTTAAAATTAGAGTATAAATTTTTAAAATTTTCATATTTGAGCTCATAATTAATTATGATTCATTATATTATGAAAAAATTTTAGGTTTAATAAATATTAATTTTATTAATTCGAACTACTTATAAAATACACTATATGATCAATTCACTTTAAAAATGTGACATTAGGGGAAATGTACTTCACGGTATAAACTGGTTCCAATAACATCATCCATTAACGTGAGACAATTTTTACATATTCCTCACGCACAGGCGTAAATAATCCAACGCAATATGTCGACAATAATATTAGATAGTAACTCATTATTAAACGGAATACGCTATGATATCATAACAAACTCACATATTAAGTTCAATTTATTCTTAAAAATCTATAAATGGACAAACACTTAGATATCTTTATTAACAGATGATATTGAATCGTTTACACTCTTGCTTGTGAGAAGTGTGTTAAAGTTATCTAATAAACTTGAAAGTGATACCTTCAGTCAAAATTAACTTACCTTGTAATAAATTATATTAATCCAGATCTAGTAAAGTGGTTTAAGTACTTAAAATACTAAGGAATCATCATCATCTTGAACAATACCAAAAGAAATAAATTAATATTAAAATAAAAATAGATGTTGTGAAAGTGGGACCCAATTGGGCACGTGGGCCCTTAGCCACTGGCTGCTATGGCCTCCTAAAGTCACCAACTTGTTCATATTTTTCTTTTGAGCCAAAGTCCAAATTAAATAATTTTTGTCACAATTTCTTTTTAATAATTTTGCATTTTGGTGCATTCAAAGGTCATCACACCTTTCTCCGCACCACAACTGCCTTGACCCCTTTTATATATATACATATCTTATTTTATTTACATAATTTTCATGTCATTTAAATAATGTTTATTAATTTTAATATATTTTGTCATCAACAATCAACATGTTCCCCCACCACAATTTGCTACTAAAAATTATACTTTATTTAGTAAATATTTTTTTATTGTTAAGCTGCACAATGCAGGTATGAATAATAATCGTATACGGCGATTTTGGATAGTGACTATTTATAATT